>RJWT010002662.1:0-39787 GCA_004365215.1 Cuniculus paca | reverse complement strand
TTCCTAAATAGTAGGAAGATATTTATATTTCATCAACATCATCTCATCTTTGTTTTTTGTCCTTGACATTAGACGTTGTTGGTAATATCTTTGATTTCTAGTTATACTTTTAAATGCTACAATGTATTTTTGCAATTGTACCTTGTGTTAAATATGTTCTCACTAGTAATATTTAGGTGTTCCAATGTACTTTTATCTTTTTTAATTTTCATAAATGTAGTTAAGGATATATTGGCATGAGGCTCTGACCAAGTAAACTTCTATTGGTTTTAAGCTGCTCACTAGGAGTTAAAGTATATAATATACAAGAGAAAATACACAGACCACAGTGTACAGAACCTCAAAAATTCAGGCAAGTTTGCCAATAATGACTATTAGTGATACTTACAAGGCAACAAAAGCATGAGTAAGTAGTAGACACATTACTAGTAGTGAAATCCTTCAGTTTATAAGGATTGAGCATGGATATACATAAGCTGTGAAAGCAAAGACACTGATGAAGTTGTTAGCAAGGCACAGTCAGGGTAATGAACCAAAGTAGGCAAGTTGAGCATGAAAAGAATGTTATACATCATCTAGAAAGCCAGTTTCTCTGTGACAGCTCTGCCTCATCAAGTGTCTTGTTCTCCACATTTCCATGAGAAGACTTCCAAAAATATAGTACTAAGATGGCCAGAGTTCTTGTTTTTCATTAATATTCATGCATTCAAATAACAAAATAAAATACCTAAGAAAATGTGATTGTAGGAAGGAAAAGGGTACTGTGGTCAAATGGTCTTTCAGTCCCTAAGGCAATGCAGACCACACTGTATAAAGGAAAAAATACCAAATACAATTAAAATGGATTTTTACACTATCTGAAAAGTTTCAAGTGATTTGCTTTTTAATGGAATACTTGTACAATATTAATTAGAAACATTAGTGATAAAGGAATTTTCTCTTAAATGTAGATTGTGATATTATAAACTAGTGCATTCATCAGCATGGATTTCCTCAGAGAAAACTCAAAGTACTGCCTATAAACATGCTCACAGGACTCTTTGTTCTATAGATAAAGAAAACTAGAAAAAAAATACAGTACAAGATTATCCAGTTTGATTAATGGTATCCGTTCCAGAATTCATTTTGAAAACTAATAATAAATGCAACAAGGTTAAGAGGTATGGCCTTTGGGAGTGTTACTTACTAGGCTTTTGCTTTCATATTAGGGATATTAAAGTACTCAAGAGTCTAAAAAGTGATGGCAAACTTTTTAGAGCTTTCAATGATACAAAGAACCCTAAGCATGCTACAGATTCTCTCACTGTCTAGCGAACTCTCTATTCTCTTTCAGTTCCTCATACCATCTTAGTACATACTGTTTGTTCCATTCGGAAGGCATAGGAAGAAATCACTGTCCCTAATGAATAAAGAAACCTTCATCAGACAACAGCACCTTGCTTATTGATCTCAGATTTCCTGCCTCTTGCACAGGGAAAAATGCATTTCTATTTTTACAAATTACTCTGCACTTGAACTAAGATAATGATAAAAGATTTACCATTAAAGAATTGCCAATGTTCTCTGCGATGTAACTAATTGATATAATTAGAACCTACTTTCTTAAATATTCATTTTTAAATACCAACTTCTGAAATAGGTAAAATGTTTTTCTAGAAAGATGTACAAATGAGTACAGTGTCAGCAATAAAATTTTGTATTTAGAAAAACTTATTAATATAATTATATTCTGCTTATTTCTTGAGACGTATATAAAGAAGTTCTCTATGATTATAGGTAGAGTATATTGCTTGTCAAATTAGTATCTGAACATATTATTTAATATATTTATTTTATGGTATGAAATAAATACTTAGCATTTCAAAGGATTAGGAAAATGCTGTCATTTAAATCTGTATTTTAATCAGCATGAATATGAGTAACACCTTGTTGCATGATAATTATTGAATGTACAAACTCATCATTTTCCCTATGTAAGAAATGATGTCTCTTTCTATTTTTACGAATCATACAGCAAAGTTTCTGATTGAGGCTGTTGCTTTCTTCTCAGCTATTAGAAGATCTATTGATATTACTATTTCTTTGTTTTGGTAAAAGAGTCAACACTTTATTAAATAAAAACTACTATTGTCACTGAACATATTCCTTTATCGGAAATATTAGAAGTTAGTGCTACTACAAATATAAGTCATGAAAACCATCAATTTTTAGTAGATTTATATTTCTTTATTTGTATGTTTATTGTATGGTCAGTACAATGTTTCATACTTTCAAAACATCTCTATGATATATAGCAACACTTCCCTGACTTATTAAGAGAGTGTTTTGCTCTGTGTTTACATTTAATTTGTTACCCTATTCAGATGAAAAAGATTTAGTCCTGTGTTATACAACTTTTAGTAAACTTGCTGTGCAAATAATGATATTAAGATTCTCACATATTACCTAAGTCTTTTTTATTCATATTTTCTTTGAAATTCCACCGGCCTAACTCTATCTGTACACAGTTTTGTGATATTGTTGTTTCTATTACTAGGTGTAAGTTCAGTATTTACTCTTCTATTCAACAAACCTTGTAAACCCTGCACTCATTAAATCTGGGTTTCTCAACTTTAAGCATGCATCAGAATTACTCTGAAAACTTCTAATAACTCTAGTTGATGTGCTTGCCTTCAAAGTTCTGGAATTAGCAATGACCTCAAAATTGGTGTTTCGGAGAAGCTTCAAATTTTTCATGCTGCTGTTCTAGGCGCTGCACACTGGGGATTATTGCTAGAAAGCATTTTTAAAATCTTTTCTGCATGATCATTCACAACTTAGATGGTATCTTGGTTTACATCTGATGTATTTGCATTAAAAAGTCCAAAAGGGTTTAATTGTTCTGGCAACTAATTAATGTAGTTTAATTGAAGTTATACTATAAATGTGTATCTTAAAAATCTACATTGACTGCCTTATCAACATCTCTCTTTAGACTACAGGGTCTCATTGTTTTGCTAGGCTGGGCCCAAAATCCCCATTCTTCTTCCTCGGCCTCCTACTAGTAGCTGGCATCACACAACCATGCTGTCACATTCAGCTCAGTTTCAAGCCTTTAAATTTTCCTTCTCATGAAACATGGAAACATCATTATTTCTATTTCTACAAACTTTTGAGAATTAATAATTTAATATTTTGATTAATCTAATTCAGATATGAAGTGAGTTTGAACATACTTCTGTCATGTTCATTTTCACTTAAAAATGTGCAAAAAAGAGCCAGACTAAGAGTGTTTTCAAATAACAATTATTTTGCAACTTTTTAATTGTTCAGTTTAAAAAGCAGGTGCAAAAATATTCAGCAAATTTATCAGTGACTCAGCTTTTACATTGCATAATTTCAATAATATGTGTGCTGACTCATTCTCTCACTGTATTTATTTGTATGAATTTTGGTGGTCAACTGAAATAAATATAATTTTTCTTAAAACTTCACATACATTTTAATGCTTTCAAGTATAAATCTCACACCCATGTTAGTTTTTCTAACTATGACAGAGTTAGCTTTGCTATACAGATCAATGTGTACAATAGCCAATCTGTAATTTATTTTAAGTACTATAATATTATCTTCTATGAAGCTGGTTATCAGAAATCAATATAACATTGGCTTAGAGGTAAAACCTTTGTATGAAAGTAAACGTTGATCATATTTTGGGGGATAAAATTCAGTATCTCCTGCCTAATCCCAAGAGTCAAATCTCTTTGTACTATTATTTAATATATGGTGTGTACTTATACTGCATATGTGTGTATATATATATACATATATATAAAATTTTGAACAAGGCATTGTATAGGGTGAATCTTAAATAAATTCAGATGTTCATTCCCTATTAAAGTCGCTAGGTGAATTTTCAAAAAGGTTGTTGCTATGCCAATATCAGGTCTTGAATTTATAGTTCAATGCTACTTTTATCACATAGAGATAACACTTTTAAAGTGATATTGTTCACCATTCACTCCTCCATGTATTGGATGTCTATTTAACTCTCACTCTGTGACAGTTAGTCTATTAAGAATTCATGTACGCACCAAGTTTACTTTGTGGTGCAAGTGATACATTTTTTTATCTTATCCCCATATTGCCTATTCCATTTTGTGTTTTCTTTATGCGAACTTTATCCAAAAAATTTGTGAAGCCATGTTAGGAGAACTCTTTTGAATGAAATTGGGTCATTTAAACCTGAAAATGTCTTCAGGGCTGCTGTATTTTATCCTGGATGCTATAAAAATGTAGTTAAGTGTCTATTAGTTACACCTGTATGAGACACTCCTGCTTTAGCTGAAACCCTTTTTCCCCTACTGAGAAAAACCTATGAACTTGTTTAACAAACAACATTGTTTAACCCAGCTGACTATCAAATTTTATTAAATTGAACACTTTACCTCAATAAGCAAGTCAAATGCTCTGCCCGTGGAATTCTGACTTGGTGAACTGCTGAGAAACAGATAATAAGGCTCATCTGAATTATCAGTTTACACTTAACATTCTTATGGGAGGATTAATCAGTAGAGGAATATATTACAGTTTATCTTGTTTAAAAAGAGAAAGGAGATGTGGACCAGCTTCTCATGAGAAAAGATGTAACTTCATGAGCAAAGCCAGCAGTCTCCAAGATGCTACTACCCAAATTCCACAAACGTCTCTTGATCTCAGCCAGTTTAAAAATCTATGCTTTCCTTGAAATTGTTTCTTGACCATAAAAGAATGAGCTTCTTTCCTGAAAACAACCTCAAATAATGTGAAACAAAATCCATTGAACATGAATTGGGTAAAATGACTATGTTTCAAATAATCTCATAATTTAAAAATGACATTTCTCTACTCCCTGAAAAAATATTTGAATATCAATTTTTTTATGAATAAAAAAACCTTGGGCTATAATATATTTTAATTTATTTAATTTCTAAACAGAAAGAGGACTTACAAGTTATACTGCAAAAGGAGTTAATGAAAATAGCTGCAAATCTTTTTGAATGTAGCAACTTACTGAGATTAGTACGTACTGTACAGTTTTTTTAAAATTTTCATTGGTTTAATAGTCTTTTTCCATAGCAGTATCATAGACTTTTGGTTTCTTCAAATTTCAGTTCAAAGATATGAGTAACCCAAAACACAAGGACAGATAAGTTGTGCTCTAGCATGTAAAGACAGCATTACATTTTAAGTCAAACTACATTCACCAGGAAGTTTCTCATAGAAAAAAACAGTGTTTACCATCTTTTTAAAAAAGAATATATAAAAAGTTGCTGAGTTTCTACAACCTGTTCCTGACAGCTATTTCGGAGTAAGTAATACATCACCAGGGTGATGGCAATCTGATGATGTATTGGAACTATACATCATCGTGGTGACGGTGCTTTAATGACAGATGAGTCATACATCTTCAGGTAAAGCTCTCAAATTTAAGACTGCCTGGAAAATAGAGTTTCTGGAAGAAGAAAACATCAACTTCATGAAAGAATGCATATAATAAAACATAGTTTGTTAAATCAGAAGACTGTATTTCTAGATACAGAAATGAGATGTCTTAATAAGATCCATAATTCCTTTTTTGTTATGTAACATGTTTGTTGCAAGTTTAAAATGTCCTTTGCAGTTAAAAAAAAGTTCCCATTTATTCTTGTCTTTTTTAATCTTTCATCTATCTATCATTTCTACATGTATCCTTGTGTATTTCTTTTTTCATTTTTTTCTGTGCAACTGGAAGAAATTTTCTTAGCTAGGACCATTAGAAGCAGTGACACTTTTCTTGCTGATAAGTACTCGCCAAGTAAATAGAGGTGGGGCTATTTACCAATTTATTTCTGCTGGTTTTTTCTTTCATTACTGAGCTCTCCAAAAATACATTTTTGAGGCCTGTATTTGTTTTAAGAACTTCATGTTTCATGTTTGTATGGCTATTATGGGCAACTATCCCATTTGCATGTATTATATTCATTAAGGAAAAAACTTTTTAAAAGAAGACAAAAAGCTTAGTATAATTGTAAAAACTGTACATTTTACAACTTTTATAAATTATTGCTGTGGAAGAACATTTTCAAATTTACCTTTGTATGTGGAATATGATACATCTATACCTATATCTATCTATATCTGAACACATGGAGAATGGAAATTTTTACTCTAGTGACTTGCTCTAATGAGCAGAATCCATTCCAATACAAGGGAATTGCACTGCAATACAAGCTTAAGTATCTAAAAATTCAAAAAGAAAAAAAAAGAAAGAAAAATAAGGTCAGTTTCCCATGGGTTAATCTTGGTAGTTGTGGGGAAATTAGAGATATTGTCTATTGTGATGGTCACACCTAAATATTATATCCAAGTCTGAGAAATATTGTTTGAGTGATTATGGCATTATAGCTAGCAATTTAAGTCTTGACCTCATCATATCTCTTTGGATTTGAAAAGGTGTAAGAGAGGGCACATTTTAGATACTAAGTAAAATAGAACTACAGATTATTGTCCAACAAACACAAATTTTTAAACAAACTTTGAATAATAAAGAAATATTTCTCCCCTTAATCTGGAAAAAGACAAAGAAATCAATACTTTATAGTAAAGCTTAACAAAAACTATAAAAAAATTAAAGTCTAAAATTTTAAAATCTGAAAATCATATTTTTGTTTAAACTTCTTCAGTTTAGAATCAGTCTTGCTCCATTGGATGAAGTTGTTGGTCTATCAATTTCATTATTCTGAACTACAGATTTTATGAGGGAGACTTTATCTTTCATCATATCTCTAAAATATGAGAAGACAGTCAAGTAAATATTCCTTTAACTTTTTTTTTGAAAAGAATACAATCAAACAAAACAAAACAGAGTGAAGTCAATCAAAATAAGGCAATGAACATGGTACTTGACTTTTAAACAGGGTAAAAAGCAATCGGTGAGGCTACCATAATGCCTCTTGTTATCTGCAGTATACCTGCCCATAGCATCAGGGATAAGTAAAATCAAACAAAATACAACAAACTAAAACAGTAGAAACAAAACAAAACATAACAAAACAAAACAAACAAAGCAGAACAATGTAAGCAATACAGAATTTCAAGATATTAGCAAAACAGCATTGACTATCATAATAGTTGTTATCTTCAGATTAGTTGCCTACACCTTCAGACATACTACAATCAAACCATACAGAATAGAGTAAAATCAATCAAAGAATAAACAATGAAAGCCATACAGGGTTTCTAAACAAGCTAATTGCACATCCTCGATGGCTGCAATTATATATTTTGTTATCTTTAAAATAGCTGTCCATGCCATCAAGTATAATAAAATCAAACAAATCGGAATGAAATGAAACTAATCAGAACAATGAATACAATCTAAATTTCAAATCATGATAATAGATTAATAGTGGTCATTTCTTTCGCTTTTTAGATAATTCCTCCCCTTTGACTTTCCCAATATGTATTGTGCATTTTGGATCCCACTAACACCTTTAGTTTGTTATGCTATGGAGACAACACAACATTCACCCTTCTGACTCTGGTCCATTACATCCATAAGCACTATTACCAGTTGCCTCTGTCTACCTACAAGAGCCTTGAGGTTATCTTCCTTTATAGCTGAGTAGGTTTCCACCCCATGAAATCCCATGTCTTTCTTATCCATTCTGCAATTAATGGGCAGGCTACCCCTACTTTTCTTCCCCCTCTGGCTCCCTGTCACATAGGGCATTGTTCTCTCTCCTTTGACTTTCAGACTATGAATTTTCTTTCTAGTTAAATGTGTTTCTTGCATAGAGCATATTGTTGGATCCTGTCTCCTGATCCACCATGCCTCTGTTTCTTTCTATTAGTGCCTTGAGGCCCTCTTGCACTGTAGTGTCTCTGCCATGCTATTTTCCTGCCATTGGCTCCCTAGTTTTCCTCTCCATTCAATCGACTGGCCCCACTTGATGGTCCCCCTCTGACATTGTTCCTGAGGCAATGGTCCTTTCTCTCTCTCTAAAATGGCCTTTGGTAATCTTTGTAGTGTTGATTTGGTGGTCATGAATTCCTTGAGTTGTTCTTTGTCATGGAAGTATCTTGTTTCTCCATTAATTTTGAAGGAAAGTTTTGCAAGGTGCATCAGTCTGGGTTGAAAGTTGTTTTCTTTCAGGACTTGCATTACTTCACTCCAGCCTCTTCTTGACTTGATGGTTTGTGTTGAGAAGTCTGCTGTGGTTCTGATGGGTTTTCCTTTGTAGGTGATCTGTTTCTTTTCTCTAACTGCTTTTAATATTCTGTTCTTGAGTTGAATTTCTGGGATCTTGATTATTATATGTCTGGGTATACATTTGTTTTGGTTATGGCTAGCTGGAGTTCTATATGCCTCACTTATTTGAATGTCATATTCTTTTCTTATGCTTGGGAAGTTTTCGTGAATTATATCTGTAAATAAGGTCCTGATGTCATTTGTCTTGACACCTGCCTCTTCACTCACATTTTTAATTCTTAAATTATGCATCTTTGAGTTGTCTACCAGCTGTTGAATTGTTACTTCCTGAGACCTTGTTATTTTTAAGAGATCTTTCCTTTCACGGTCATAGGCTGCAACCCTGTCTTCAAGTTTTGAAAATCTTTCTTTAGTTTCCTTTATGTCAACATGCCAGCTATGGAATGAATGTTTAATATTCTGGATATCTCTTTGAATCTGTTTCATACATTCTAAATCTCTCTTATGCTGTTCATTCATGATTTCCCTCATTTTCCTATGCTCCTCTATTTTTTTATCTGTGTCTTCTTTAGAGATGCTTAGTATTTCTTTTATTATGGTTTTGATTTCTTCTTTTACTTGGAATAGAATTTCTGTTCTAATTTCTCTTATAGCTTCCTGAAGTTGTTTCTTCACTTCAGCTGACAGCACTTCAGACATTTCAGGTGTGCAATTCTTGATCTCCATGTTTTCCTCCTGTGCAATTGCGCTGCTTGGGTTGGACGCCAGAGATTGCCCTCTCCCTCTTCGTCTTGGCATATTCTTGATTTCTTCCACCCCTGAGTAGTGTGGTCACAGGCTCCCTGGTACTGTCCACAACTTCTCCAAAGCTAGGCTGTTTGTCTTTTCTAGCCAGTGCTGGCTACATATATCTGATGTTGGGTGCCTGTGTCTCTGCACTGAACTGGACATCAAGCCACCTGGGTTTTGCATGGGAGCAGACCTGGTCAGGCCCTGCGAATTTAGCGATATTGTCTGAAATGCGCGTGGGAGCCAATCTCCAACCAATCAGCTTCTGTGGGTCCACCCACAACCTGGAGCTCCCAAATGACTTTTTTTTTTTTCTGGCTTCGGTTCAGGCAACTTCCGCGGGTCCAGTCACAACCTGGCGCTGAAGCCAGAAGTAGTTAGCAGTCTTGGCCGCGGGCGAGCATAACCTGCCTGACTCCAAGTTGGAGCCCGGCCGACCACTCTCTCCTGTGGAGTGGGGGTGGGGTGGAATTCCAAGCACTCACCAGCAGCCAGCGCAGATCTTTGCATCTGCCACTGTCCTTCACTCCACACCTCTCTGCAGAGACCTCAGGGGTCTACAGCAGCCGCGACCATGACCACAACCATGACCGCGCGTCTCCAGGCTCAGCAGGTCTTCTGGCAGGGTGAATCTGGCTCCAGGCTGAGGCGCTGCCAGCCACCACCTTCTTCTTCATTTAAATTCTTTTTATTCTCTTTGTGGGCTTCAATTCATATTTTAGATTCTTCCTTGGTTCAGAGGACCCACTTCCTTCCTTCTTGTCCTCCATGATGTTATATTCCAGCATCTGAACTGTTTCTCTCAGAGAGACTGTTTACTCTGCTGCTTACTGTTCTGCCATCTTTAGCTCCTCTCCTTTAACTTTTAAATTATAGTATGAAACCTAGTTCAAGCCAGCAGCATTGTGAGACTCCATAATGGGCTGAAATTAGAAACTGAAAGAGTGAAAAATATTTGCTCCCCATCAGGAGAGCTATAAACTTCCTTCATTTTCACCATGTACAGGAAAAGTTTCTATGTATCTTTGAATACTTGTTTTAAAAAAATGACCAACCTGCTTTCAAATGAGAACTGCAGAGAATCAATGATTTAACATGCATTTTAAAATTCCTAAAAATGATTTACTTACACCTCCTATATATGAAAGCTGTGTTATGTTCACTGTGGTTTTTGTGCCAAGGGCATGTTGGAAAGTCATTATTTTCAGAATTAATCTTCTAAGTGCAAATGGCTGACTTAATTTGCCACTTATTTCCATTGTAAACAGCAGTGAACATTTTCCTTAAAATAGAATTACTTTTTGCAAAGTTTAAAAATGTATCTGGAAAAAAAAGAGCAGAGGGGGAACATAGCTCAGCAGCACCTTGCCTGCCTGCCAAGTGCAAAGTCTTGTGTTCGATTTCCAGAAAACAAAAAATAAGTAAATAAGTAAAAATAAAAATCTTTCAGAAATTATTGACAAAGCCAAAGAACATATGAAGATATGCTAACATTTAGAAAGTTCAAGTTATCTAAACTATTTGGTAATAAACACATGAATTCATCTGATTTAATAGTGCAAAGTTCCTACAATTTATAAGAAAATATTGACAGTGGAGGGCTCGTCACTCAAGGTCACTGTACCCAATGATGAAGCATAACATATGCAAAATATAAATGTAGGAGCTTGCAGAAGCAAACATCTGTATATCTAAATGAAAGTCAATTACTAAAACAAGATACCATTTATCAATAGAAGAAAACTAACAATACATATTTCAGTATGTACTTGCTAAATGTATAACTCTATAAAAATCACCAAAAATGGAAAACAAAAACCTGAGAAAGCAGATTGTTTTGCAAAAGTAAATTTAAATAATTTAATAATTTAACTCTAAGAGGCATAAAAATTTTTGACATGTAGCCAAGAGATTAAACAGTGTGCATGTATCCGTAGTCTTAATTCTTTGGTTCTTGATTTTACTTGGTCCCAGATGACGTTTAGCCTTGCCTTTAAATTTTTAAGAAGAAGAAAAAATGTGTAATGCATATGTATCTGCAGCTTTGGAATGCATTTTAAGTTGCTAAAAAAAAGAATGTTTGCAACATTTATAAAACAGTAGTGTATCATTTGTCCCATGCTATGATGATAGATATGAGAATTACTGTAGTGGAGTTTCCAGAATGAAAGAGATTGTGCTTAATCGCAAAAATAAATAAATAAATAAATAAATAAATAAATAAATAATAAAATCGAGTGTTTCTCAGAGAAGGAGCAATCTAGGATGAAAATTTACTAAGAATGTATCAAGAGTAAAATTAGACTTTGACTGACCTTATCTTGAAAGATTCTTGCTGAAGCCAAACCAGGTAGGTAAGTTATCCAGAGCTGATGGTCCTGGAAAAATAAGCCTCACAGGGTTCTTAAAACAAACTGTCAGAGATGGTTCCAAAGGATTCTGTCCACTGGGAATTAGAGGAGCTTGAGTAGAGTTTGTTCCAGGAAATTCTTTGTCCACATCTGTACAAAGTTGAGAAAGAATATTAATATGTTACACTAGAACCATATGAAATGAAAATTTAATGAATCTCTTTGAGTATTTATAACAGATGTAACTACTAAACACAAGAACATTAAATATTTTAAGTGTCTTTCAAGCAAAATAATGTGTTTTTTAATTGCCTGATATGTTCTCAAAATTCCACAATTCATTTTGAATTTCCACAGTGTATTTAGTATTAGATATTCATAAATGTATAAAGTTAAGGAACCTGAACCATTACATGAATGGAAATATGTTTTAAATAAAAATTGACATCCTCTAGTACATAAAACTAAGAATGCATAGCATAGCAATTACTATTTAAAAACAAATATAACATTTTACTTATTGTGAAATTTATTGAGAAAAAGACAACCCCCCAAAATTGATTCCCAAAACAAATAACCCAATCAAAAAATGAGCAAATAAATTGAATATACACTTCTCCAAAGAAGTAATAAAAGTGGAAGAAATATATAAAAAAATGTTTAACAAGTCCAAGAGTTAGGAAAATGCAATTTGAAACTATTATGAGATTCCATTTTATTCCAGTCAGAATAGCTATCATCAAGAACACACCTACACATACACACACACATGCACATGCACACACACTGAATACTGGTAAAGAAGAAGGAAAAAAGAAACACCTACATTGTTAGTGGGAATGTAAACTAGTGTTGCCATTATGGAAATTCCCTCAAATATTAAGAATAAAAATACCACTTTATCTAGCTATACCATTCCTGGATATATTGCTGGAAGAATTGAAGAAATCTTACTAAACTAACATATGCATAGTTGAAGTGGCACAATTCTGAAAAGCTAAACTGTGCACACAGCACATAAATGAATAAAGAAAATGTGAATATCCACACAATGGAATGTTATTGAACAATAAAGAAAAATACAATTATGTCATGTGCAGGGAAATAGTTGGCACTGGAAAGCAGCATGTTAAACAAAATAAAACAGCTTCAGAAAGTTAAATATGCCATATTTTTTCTTATTTGGGAAACTAACTAACTAAGTTTTTTAAATGAGAGATGACAGGGAACTAGATAGTAGACTTCCGGAGAAGAGAAAAAGATCAGTGGAGTAGAGGAAAAGGAAATGGGAATAATGGGCTTAAAAATAATGATGATATGTTATAAACATGTGCTGATTTCTATACCCACACCTCTGTCTTCCTATTAATAACAGGCACTGAAATACTGCCATGTTAACTTGTAACAAATGATGTATTACTAAGGAAGAAAATGTAGTATGAAACAAAAACTACTTTGTTTTACCACCATATTGATCATCTTTTTTACCTAAATGAACAGCAAAATTATTGTTAAATTTTTGTGTCTTCAATTTACTATTAAACTTTTGATCAATTTGTTTAATGTCATTATGATCTGAGAAGTGGCCTACTCTATGATGTGCATACCCTAATATTTGCACCTACAAATGTTACAGGGAAATATTGTGTGGATCTTACAATAGAAGAAATTGACAGAAGAAATTATATTGGATTATAAAGGAGGCTGGAAATACAATCACAAATGTCTTGATAGGAATGTGAGAGAAAATGATTACACAGATAAAAACAAAATAATGTGATCATGGATTGAGTTTTTGAAGTTTTGCAGTAACAAGTCAAAGAATGATGAAAGACACCAAGAGCTAAAAAGGCAAGGAACCAATTCTTTGCTAGACTCCAAATGGACTGCAGACTTTGTGGTAGTTTGGTTCTCACTATCAACATTGTAAAAATGTGTTTGGAATTTTGAATCTTTCATCCTTACAATGTTCTTTACCTAGCATACATCATTTTTCTTCAGTCATATGACTCTTGAAAAGGGTATCAGAAACTGGAATCTCTGTTCCTGAAAAGGCAGTACCAACACTGTCAAAAAGCCTGTACTTCCAAAACTGGTATACAGATGTTGTGCACTCCCAATCAAAATACCAATAGTATTCCACACAGACCTAGAGAAAGCAATCCTAAAATTCATATGGAACCAGAAGACACCTAGAACTGCAAGAGCAATTCTGGGCAAGAAGGACAAGGCAGCGAGCATCACATCCCTGCACTTCACATTATACTAAAAAGCTACAGTAATAAAAACATGATATTGAGCAAAATAACAGACTTGTGGATTAATGGAACATAGTAGAGGATACAGAAACAACTCCCAGCACACTCTGCTACTTCATTTTTGGCAAAGTGGCCAAAAACCTTTGTTGGAAAAAAAGATAGCCTCTAACAAATGGTGTTGTGAAACAGTCAGTCTCCAAGCTGAAGATTAAATCTGGACCCACATCTCTCACCATGTACTACACTAAAAATCAAAATTAATGTTCTAACTACTAAAATAGAAACAATCTGTTGGAACAAAGCATAGGTAAAATTCTTCAAGACAGTAGGTAAAGATTTTCTGAATAAAACCCTGCTTGCACAAAAAATAGTACAAATAATCAGCAAATGGGATCACATAAAAGTTAAAGGTTTTTGCATAACAAAGGGAACAATCTAGGGAATTAAAAACCTACAAAATGAGAAAAATATTTGCCAGCTACTCTTCCAATAACAGACTAATATCTAGAATATCTAAAAACTAAAAAAATAGATCTCCAGATTTGAAAATCCAATCCAAAAATGCACATTTAAAATGAATAGACATTTCTCTGATGAAGAAGTACAAATGACAAATACATAAATGAAAAAATGTTCAACATCACTGGACATTCCAGAAATGCTAATTAAATGATACTTATCTGACTACAGAAAGAATGACTACCATCAAGAAATCAACCAATAACAAGTGCTGGTGAGATTGCCAGAAAAAGCAACCCTTCTATTGTTAGTTGGAATGTAAATTGGTACAACCACTACGGAAACTAGGTTGGAGATTCCTACAAAAATGAAACCTAGCCCTACGTGCACTTGAGTAATCATCAGAAGACACTGCCCACAGGTAGCCAGCTCAGGTTGGGAGGCAGAGGCAGGCCCTGCCCCCATGTGCAATCCATCAGTCCTCAGGACATTTCTGCCCCAGGTAGCCAGGATGGGCTGAGAAAAACAGTAACTGGCCCTGCACCAGTGCACCCAGTGGCCACCATTGGATTCCTGTAGCCAGCACTGGCCAGGAGAACCCAGGAGAATCAAACAGTCGCATTTGGGAGAAATTGTAGCCAATATGGGAAGTGCCTGGGACCGCAGTACCTGCTTGTTTGGAAGAACCAAGGAAAATGTCAAGACAAAGCAAAAGGCAGTCTCTAGACTCCAACTCAAGCAGAGCAAATTCAGAAGATGAAAGCGTGGAAGAGACTGAGAGTCACATACCTGAAGTTAATGAAGTGATGGCAACTGAAATAAAGAGACAACTTCAAGAGGCTACAAAATAAATTAGAACAGAAGTACTATCTCAGGTAAAAGAAGAAATGAAAAACATAATAAAAGAATTACCTGAAGTATACCTGAAGTATACCTGAAGAAGACCTATATAAAAAATAGAGAATAGGAAAATGAGGGAAACCATGAATGAACAATATAAGACAGATTTAGCATGCATAAAACAGATTCAAAGAGATATCCAGGAAATTAAAAACTCCATTGAAAGTTAATAAAACCACTTGAAAGAAACTGAAGATAGAATTTAAGACCTTGAAGACAGGTTTGCAGCTTGTGATCATGAAAGGAAAGATCTCTTAAAAATAACAAGGAAACAGGAAATAAAAATTCAATGACTGCAAGATGATGGAAAGCAAAATAATTAAAGAATAATAGGTATCAGTGAAAAAGATGAGGTCAACACAAATGGCATTAAAAGTCTATTTGTAGAAGTAATAGCAGAAAACTTCCCAAATATGAGAAAAGGATGTGATATTCAGATAAGTGATATAGAACTCCAGCTAGCCATAATCAAAATAAATCTACACTCAGGCATATAATAATCAAAATCCCAGAAATTCAACTCAAGAACAGAATATTAAAAGTTGTTCAAGAAAAGAAACAGGTCACCTACAAAGGAAAACCCATCAGAATCTCGACAGACTTCTCAACACAAATCATCAAGTCAAGAAGAGGCTGGACTGAAGTATTGCAAGTCCTGAAAGAAAACAACTTCCAACCCAGATCAATGTAACCTGCAAAACTATCTTTCAAAATTAATGAAGAAACAAGATACTTCTATGACAAAGAACAACTCAGGGAATTCATGGCCACCAAACCAACCCTACAAAGAATACTGAAGGACATTCTAGAGAGAGATAAAAAAGGGTTCCAGGAACAGCGGCAGAGAGGCATCACCAAGCAGGGCAGACAGTTGAAGGGAGGTGAAAAGTAGGCAGTCAGTGGCAGGAAAATAGCATTGCAGAGACTAGCCAGTGCATGTTGGCCATAAGCATTAATGTAGATGGCCTCAATTCACCAATAAAAAGAAACACAGGCAGGTGGATCAGGAGACAAGATTCCTAACTACGTTTTATTCAAGGAACACATTTAACTTGAAAGGAAATTGATAGACTGGAAGTCAAAGGAGGGAAAACAATGCTTCATGTGACAGAGAACCAGAAAAAAGTAGGGGTAGCTTGCCCATCAGCTGAAGAATGAATAAGAAAGTTATGGCATTTCTATACAATGGAAACCTACTCAGCCATAAAGAAAGACAACCTCAAGGCTCTTGTAGGTAAATGGATACAACTTGAGATCATGCTCATGGGTGAAATGGTTCAGAGTCATGTGGGTGAACGAACATCATGTTGACCCCCTAGTATAAAAAACTAATCGAGTTAGTGGGATCCAAAATGTACAATAGATGTTGTGAAGGTGAAAGGGGAGGAGATGTCTACAGGGACAAGGTAGCGGCCATTGTTAATCTATTATCCTGTTTTGAAACCCTGTATTGTTTTCATTGTTATGTTTAGCTTGGTTTTATTCTGTTTTTTAAATTTGATTTTATCATATTTGATGGCATAGACAGCTATTTCAAATATAACAAAATGTACTATAGTAGCCATTATTGATTTCCTAATATCTTGTTTTGAAGCCCTGTACTGTTTTACTCATTTTCTTTTGATTGATTTTATTTGATTTTGTTTTGTTTGATTTTATTATGTCTGGTGGTATAAACAACTACTTTGAAGATAACAAGATGCATTATGATAGCCACTGGACTATTCCTATTGCCTTGTTTTGAAGTCCTGTATTGCTTTCCTTGTTTTGTGTGATTGGTTTTATTCTGTTCTGCTTTGTTTGATTTTATTATGCCTGAGGGTATGGACAGTTATTTTGAAGATAACAAGAAGCATTATGGTAGCTATTTTTGATTTCCTTTTATCTTGTTTTGAATTCTTGTATCAAGTTAATTATTTTGTTTTGTTTGTCTCTATCTTTTTTATTTCTTTTGGTTTATGCTCTTCAAAATAAAAAAAAAGAGAAAACAACAAAAAAAGTAGAGGTTCCATTTCACCCAGGTATTCCTCTTTTAGGAATCTTCCCTAAAGAGATAGTGATCATGCCACAGCAATTCATGCATCCTCATGTTTATAGCAGCACAATTTATAGCAACCAAATCTTGGAAATAGACCATACACCCAACAACAGATGAATAGATAAAGTGGTAATTGTATAGAATGGTGTGCTCTCATGAGAAGGTTAAACTTGATGCATTTCTTGGTAAAATAATGCACCTGGAGATGATAATTTTAAATGAAATATGTTTAAATATTGCATTGCTTCTGTGACAAACCAAAAGTAAAATTAAGGAGTGAAATAGGTATTCGGAAGTAGGAAGAACTTTTTCAATTGGGAAGGGTCACAAAAGATGGGGGGAGGCATGAAAAAAGGGGAAAGAAAAGAAAGAATTGCAGGGAAAAAAGCAGGGCCTTTGCAAGTGGGAGAAGAAAGGCTTAAGGAAGGAAAGGAACAGGGTACAAATGCATTACATACATGTAAAATTCTCCATGATGAATATGATCATTATGTACCATGAAGATGTACTAATGAAAAAAGGATAAAAGTAAAATGTACTAACTTGAAAGCTTACTGTCTCCATAAAGGTTTGTTGAAAATATACAAGATAACAATAATTCATAGTAATAATGTTTCCTACTTTTTATAATTAAAAATACATTTGATTTTATCCTATTTATCACTGATAACTTTCAGACAACTTCTCAACCCTGGAGAAAATGTCACTCCCTCCTTCGAAGTGTTAATTTTTGGAAATATTAAGTTTGGGTGATCAGATAAATGTTGATCTATAAGAAAACTAAAGTTTATATATCTTTCATTAGCATTTTTGTTTTTCTATGTTAATATATTTTGAAACATATAATCAAATCATTTAGAAATAGTGTTTTGTTTAACATAACATTATACTTTATTATTCATAGTTATATACATTCCATTTCATATTATCCAAACAACTTAGTAGATTTGTAACTGAGTTGAACTGTGATATATGAGTGAAGAACTGTGAATATCTGTACATTTTTAAAATAGCCAACAGGTGTTGTTTTTTCTAAGGATAACATGAATAGAAAATAAATGTAGTCATTTATCTTGAAAGAATATCACACATGTGCCACATTTACTTTAAATATGTCATTCACTTACCGAATGTTTGTTTTAAATTTATTTGTATAAGAAATGATTTTTCTGTAGTCTCAAAGGCCTTTTCATGACCTTGAAGTAAATGGATGTGAAAAATATTTGTTCAGTCAGTTGTAACTAAATTAATTTTTTGGACTCTTTGTACTGCCATTATGATTTTTTAGTAAGTTATCAATTATTTTCAATGCAATTATTATCAATTTTACTAGTTACTAGACAGTTATTCAAGGATTTCAGATCACATTTCTTTCCCAAGTACTCTTCATTATTCAAAGGAAATTGCTAATGGAATTTAACACTTATAAAAAACAATATTGTGAAAAAATCTGACTTGGTTTTTAGAGATAATTCATGTTAGGTATTATGCTTATGTGCTCAAGTAACTACTTTCAGACTAATCAAATATGCAACATAAACTAACAACATTCATAGACAGGAAGGATAAAAAATTAATTACATTTAGTCATCAATAAATATGGAAAACAAAATTCAAAGAAGTTGATTGACTTGACTAATCACGTAGAATTCAACAGTAATTTAATCTTCTTCCTACAAGTTATTTTAACTTTATTTTCCCAAAGTTCTTGTGGCATACATAACTTAAAAACTGCTTACTCAACAGATGGCAAGACTTGAGAGCCTAATAATTAGACAACTTTTTCTTTTTAATAATTTTTAGAATCCTTTATTTTTACAAATAAAATATTTACTGTTTTCTGGTGTACTAACAAATCAATACACAAAAGAAAATTTAAATGAAACTGTTACCTTAAATGTGATTATTTATTGAATTTGTTTTCCTCTGGTAATTTTGTTAATGATTTTTGTTTGGCTTTATATATATGCCACATTTTTTAGAAAAATTAATAAAATATTCATGATCATGGTTTCAGAATCTGTAAAACTGTAAAAATTTGTCTTCAAGACATGCTTTTTGCTTTTGATGAATTATTGCAGCACTAGTTTCCTAATAACATACTAAATAATTTAAATCAAAATAATTTGATATATGCAATCAACAATTACTAAGTACAAAAATGTTGAACTTTCTTGCCAATTAACTGTGTTCTTTAGAGATAATTGTTAGGAAACTGTGACAGAAATGTTGGATAAGCTCAGGAAAATATCTACAAAATTCACAGTGAAACATACACTAAAATAGAGGAAGTCATTTAAAAATCTTAAAAATACTTTGAAACTATATAACATTATCTTCAAATTTATTTTCCCATTATATAATCTTACTGATTAATAATTACTGTAAGTACAAATTATTTACATTACATATTTATTATGCTTGTTTATAAATTTGAAACTTGATTGTATTTTTCAAGAAAATATGTTAAAATTTCAATGATTAGTTCACAAAATATAGTTCTATGACATCATTTTATAAACATCTGCTAGCTATCATCACTGTAAAGGTATGTTTAATTAAATACAAAAATCTTGGAATTTGAAGTGAATATCCAAATTATCTAATGTCAATAACATTTTTGCTCATTTTGAATGATTTATATTCTGGAGAAAGTTCTCCAGAGTCCTGTTCTAATGGTTGAGATGAGGACAATAAAGGATAAGTTAAAAATTAAAGAAAATCAACTCTCCTTTGTCATCATCAGTGGAGAAGTTTTAGAATCTATAGAAGTATTATCTGCCTATCATGACATATACATTAACTACTCAAAATAAATTTCTTTTATTCTCCTATATTTTCTATTAGAAAGCAAAATTCAAAATTCTATTGAAGATGTTCATAAAAATGTAAAGTTTTAATTTTGATGTAGTTAATTTGTCATTGGAAATAAAGAAGATGATAAGAGATTTTGAATTTTAATTCCAATCCAATTGCTTTTACAAACATAGAACAGAAGAAAATATTTACAAACAGAACCAGGGAGACAAATCTTTTGCAGATGAGAAGGGGTCTAAAAGACTGAGGGTTAGGTGAGTCAGGGAAGAGAAGTGAACATAAAAGATGTAAAATGAGTCATAAACATGTACCAAATACCCACGATGAATGTAATCATCATACATAGCAAACACGAACCAAAAAAATATAACAATAAAATGAAAATAGGGAAAAGGGTATCTACACATGCACAAGTGGAGGAGCATGGCAAGATGCAGGGCAATAGAAAGAACCAAACATGATTTATTTTTTTGCAACACTGGGGATTGAACTCACAACCTTGCGCTTGCCAGGTAGGCACTTAGGCCACTGAGCTAGATCCCCAGCCCTGTTTTTGAGACAGCGTCTCACTATGCCATTCAGGCTGGCCTTGAGCTCACTTTGTAGCCCAAGGTGGTCTCGAACTCACAATGATCCTCCTGTCTCAGCCTCCAGAGTACTGGGATTACAGGCGTGAGCCACCACGCCCGGCTAAAAGATCACTTTTTTTTTTTTGCAGCACCGGGGATTGAACTCATGACCTCGCACTTGCCAGGTAGGCGCTTACACCACTGAGCTAGATCCCCCACCCAAGAACCAAACATGTGAATTCTATGTGCTTACTCCCCAAAGTTAATGCAAACCTAATGTACGGCAAACATGTACTAATAACAAAAAAATTAACAGAGAACAACAACTGTTTTCAAGTTAGTGTTATTTTGATAAATAGTGTGAGGTAAATAAAACTTCACATTATATACAACAAAAGTAAAATGTATTTCTAGACATAACTATCTCCTTCCCCAGGTTGGTATTTAAATGCTCAAAAAGCATTCACTATTATTCCAGACAAAAGATAACTAAAATTCATACCACAAAGTAATAGAGGTGATTTCCTACCGTAGCTCTCATGAAGATTCTTTTATTTAAGTCATTCTTGGGGAAAGATTTAGAGGGGAAACAATCTTTAAGATAAAAGAAAAGGATAGAGCAAAATACAAGATAGCTAAGAAGAAATAGAAAGACAGAGCTTTTGCAAAAAGGAAAAGGGGCCGAGAGTTGGAGTAAGTGGGGGAGAAAGGAGAGAGCTAAGGGCTAAGAAAATCATGATGTGTTTTGTACATTTACCAACTCCCCACAAAAATGTAGTCACTCTGTGCTGCAAATAGGTACTAATAAAAAAATAAAATTCAAGTTAAAAAAGTAAAAGAGCTTTATAAGAAGGTAATAAATGTCAATACAGTGGCAAAAAATAGTTAAAAAATTAAAGATGACATCAAAAGTGTATACGCAGAAGTCAACATGGTGAAAAAGACAACTGTATCTTTCAGAATCATCACAGCAGGAAGTTGAGTCATGGGGAAGATGGGGTCTACTGTATTTTATTTGAAGGTTTGGGTTCCTATACCTGTTGCTTTTAATTTCATTGTTTATAGTTTCATAATGGCTTGGAATTATGCACTAAGAAATAGAAAGCCTTTTATGATTTTCCTCGGGGAATTGGGATCTGAGGAGAAAATACTTATTTCTTGGTCTACCATATACACTGAAGTAGTAGCTGATACTATTTTTGAGCAAAAGTGTAATCAGTCTCTCATCCATATTCAAATTAAGTTAATCTATTTAATACCTACAGCACTCTTTCTTGCCTACATGTCTGACATTAAACATAGATATTATATATAGTGTTTTCATATTTCTTCTCATCTTTTATCAAAATGAACGGCCACCATTAATCTCCAAGATGCCTTTGTTCTGCCACCTCCTGAAATTGACAGCTGTACTGCTATGTGATGCTTCAGCATTTCTGTAACAAGCTTATTTGATTTCAATTGTCGTGTTTTGTCATTTTTCTCTTGAGCATTTCGTATGAGGTTTCTATCTCCAAATATAGATTAAAATCTATGAAAGCTAGAAATATTAATATGCAATTGTTTGTGTTACAATAACATATTACTTATACTGGACTTTTCAGCTTCAGGAGAAAATTTACACCATTCTATCATCAGCGAGATATGACTATGAATATTATTTTTCTTTAATTCAAACATGGTGAAACTGAATGATTGACGTTTGGTCCATTAAGCAAATGACTACGTCAAAATGTGACTTAACCTCATAATTTGAATAGCTTTTAGTCTTACCATACTTTAAAACTTGAAATGATTTCACTATGTATTCATTATAATAATCACTTGTCATGTACAGATCTATATCATGTTATATGCACTTATGTGTTTTTTTTTCAAATAGATGAGCATATTGTAGCTTTGCCTCTGTAGTAATTCACTGCTTATCGATTAAAATTGTCTTAAATTGGATAAAACTTGTATGCCTATGGCAGCTACCTTTAATCTATACTATGAGTGTAGTTAATTATCACTTGAAAATATTCTAGAAGGTCATTACTTAGTACTCCAAATTCTAATGAGAAAGAATCCAAAAGTAAGTTTCTAAACAAAAATAAACAAAAATTGATAAATCATTAGGCAAATAGTTGGGCTCAAAATACAGAGTAGCTTAGAAAGATTGTTCAAGGCCAACAAAATTTCCATGTGAAGATTCAGACTAGCTAGAGCTTTCACGCCAGCGGGGTATCAGTGAAAGTCGATAGCATTTACTGAGGTAGAGGTAGCCGCTTGTTACTCCAGCAAGGACTTTGCTTCCTCAATCATGAAGACAGCATTCTAGTTATCTATTCATATACTGTAGTTCTGAATATTAATTGTGGAAAAGAGTAAGGGTTCTCAAAACAGTAGCACAGTTTTGTGACTTTTTCTATGACTGTAATAAATGCTTCTTATTATAGTACATTATTTAATATAAGGTCTGCTTTCCATGGAACTTGACCTTTGCAGAAAAGGAAAATCATTCCAGGTTATTTTGGCATACATTGTGCATTGGCCTATATGCTCAGTAAGTGAAATTAGAGAGGTATAGTATTTACCCTCAGTACATTTGTGATTCAGCATAAACTACTGACTTTTGAAAACTATTTTTCTATAGACAGATTTATGAAGCTTGATTCTGTTAACCGATAAATTTAAAACAGACAGACAGACAGAGACAGACAGAGACAGACAGAGAAGGAGTTAGAGACAGAGAGAAAAAGAAGCAGGAGAAGGGGAGGTAAGGGAAAAAGGAAATAAAAAGAAAAAAATCTAAATGGCTTATTTTCCCTAGAATTTAAATGAAGTTGAATTAATTCAGTTAGTGGTTTAACCTCTTATTGAGTTCACTACCCCAGTATTAAAACTCCTACTTGCCTAAGATTATTATATTTTATACCTTAGTGTTTTTTAAACAATTTGATTTTCCTTTGTAATTTGTTGATGTCACACCCTGATAATAAAAATAGTTGGATTTTCTCCATGCATATTATGCATTCTCTTTCTTTCCAGAGTTTGTGGTAAGGAAAATGAAAACAACTAAAATAACACAATGCTTATAGGAGATCATTATCAATATTTTACTTATCACAGATCACTTCTTGTACAAATTTCTAATGTGTCACTGCATGTTAAATTTCAAAACAACCCAGGAATTTTAAACTAGGTTTCATAAAAATATAAAACTCAGAAATTACATATGTCTATGTATATGCATAGCTACAGCAGGCAAGTCTAGACCTGAAGAACTGATTTTTTTTCTCCAGAAATCATCATTTTATATGTACTTTCATCACAAGAAACGATCATGATTTTATTCTAAACATCTCTCAATCTTTTTCATTCTTGTTGTTCATACCGCATACAAAACAAAGACACTTTTCAGAGTAAATTTCCACAGTTGTGTAAAGATACATAAGATATTAGTACATGTTTATATCTTTATTTTTTCATGTACATCATTAATCTACTACTATAGAAATATGTACCATTTTTTTGTATCACCAAGAGAAATGGAGGACTCTCTCATAAAAATAAAATGTAGTAAGTTTTCTTTGTTTTTTCTAACTGATATGGGAGAACCTCAACATAAGCTTAGACATTTTTTCTAATAGTTCATTAAACCATTCTTGCAAATATAATCATCCATGGAATAGATACTATATTTTTCTATATGTAACACTACATTCTTTCTCTGCTTTTCTTTATGTGACCATCAAGTATTAAATCCACTAAGCACCAGATCATAGAAGCAGGTTACAGAAATGTCTCCAAGAATAATCTGAATGAAACATATTGTCACTTTTAAATGAACTCATACCTTGGATTTCTTCAGGAAAGGCACATGCATAATTTCACTCACAGCCACCTAATTACTCATGATAAAATACCAAAATCCTCACATAAAATATTCAGAACAAGCAGTATAATCATGTAACATTAATATTAAAAATTCATTAATGGGATAACATCACAAATAATGAAAAAAATGCATTAGTTTTAGAAACATTAAAGGAAGATTCATCAATGTCAGTAGTACACTTGATGTTCAAGTATTTAATACTTGCAAGTACTAAGAACAATTAAACATGAATAAGAGACTTTTGTGTTTTATTTCCTAATAGAGGTTGATTTTTTTTCCTAAATGACCCTGAGAAAGTTTATTAACTGTGTATGGTGCATTATTTCTCTCTATGAAGTAGAAAATGACATTGGAAATAATTGCCTATTCATTGCCAGAAGGTTAATGTAACTCTGTAGCTAGAACTTTAAAAGTGTACATATATTAAGAAGTGAGCATATAATGGATAGCTCATAAAACGAACTCCACTAATTTACATTTGTTGGGAAAAAGACCAACCTGAATTACAGACATGATGGAAATGTAGGTTTGACTTTCAAGTCATCCGAAAACATCAAAGCATGCAAAAGGGAAAGACAGTACTTAAAATTGCTTTAATAAATAAATATTGTTAATTAGCCAATTATAAACAAAATATATAAAAATAAATTTTTGAATGCCATGTGTGCTGGCAGAGTTTGGGATCTTATATAACACAATCCCCTTAATATTCCCACTTGTAAATTGTTTCTTGCTCGACTTGGCTTCACTTGATAGTAATTTTTTCCCTTTGTGATTTCCCACATAAATATGGAAAACTGCCTAGTTTTGTATCATTTTACTTTCTATGATACACTTCTCTTAGAGGAGTGATCTGTAACATGTTCCAATTTAGTTTTAACTATAAAAATAAAATACATCCCAGGACAAGGAGTGTTAAGGTATGAAGGTTATTAGTTTAAAAAGGGATTAAGGAATTAAAATCATTAGCCCACCACTGAATGGGTTATCTTTTATGTGCTAAATTGTTCAGAGTCAAATTGATATTCCTGAAAATGTCATCCTATCATCTTACTTACCTTTCCATAATGTTAGATAAAATAAATCAGACACTTAAGCTGAAATATCACTTGGTTTCTCTTGTATGAGAAATCCAACATATAAATAAGTTCAAGAGTAAAACAAAATGTAGAAAGGAAGAAACAGGAAGATAGATACTTTGCAAAAGGAAAGGAGGCCAAGAGATGGAAGTGGAGGAGAGGGAAAGGGGATGAAAAAGAATTAAGGTGTCTTGCATGCATGGACCAACTCTCCAGGTGTAATGTAATGATTATATACTGCAACATGTACTAATTAAAATAAAATACATCCAATTAAAAATTAAAAGTGAGTAACAAAAACAGATAAACACTATTCCTGGAGTAATTTTTAGAACTGCCAAAATGATTTTATTTATCTACAGGTCAAGTATGAATTGCGGGCAGCAAAACTGCACAACAGTTTCTCAAACATGTGTTTCTGTGCATTGTTTTAATGTACAGTGTTAGATCTGCCTTTAAATAATCAATGGAGTTTTATGTTGATTATTTGTCATAAATACTGCAATAGCAAAAAAAAATAACTTTAACATATTGTCTGACTTAAAAAATGACCCATGAAGATTTTACTAAGTATGACTGATGAAATGGATTAGCCTGAAATAATGGTGAAATGGTGACAATTCACTTGACTTTTAAGTCTTTTCTTAATCAGTAACCAACTGAAAAAAAAATGAAAAAGCCATGAAGCTAATAAAGTCACAGCTTCTCCATCAATAAGGTGACAGTAAGATAGGCATGGTGGTTCAAGCCTGTGTAATCAGCACTCTGGCCTGCAGATGGATGGAAGATCACAAATTAGAGACCAGGATGGCCAACTTAGCAATTTTGAAAGACTTTGTTTTAAAACAAACAATATATTTATAAAACAACTTGGGGTATAGCTCAATGTGAAAGCCTTGGGTTCAATTCCATATATACAAGTGAATATGTATATCCTTTCCTTATTACCATCATAAAAATGATGGTAATCAGAAAGTGTTTTAGCTTGCATTTTGTGTTAGATTAAATTATCTGTGTATTTGCAATAAATCTTAGATTGTTATATCTCACATCACTTAAAAATCAATAAAATGTAATGAAAAGTATGATATACAGTCTGTATTCATACACTGACAAAATGTTTAGCATCCTAATATATTTCTTAATTAGTGACACTATGCATAACTGTAATCATACATAGGCTGTGCCTAAGTGCTACTGTGTATAATTATACCTCTATGTATTATGCAAAAATAAAATGATAAAATTCATTGAAACTGTATACTTTTCCATATAGATAACTTTTGTTATATTCATTTAGGAATATGTGTTAAAGAAAGGCTAAGAAATAAAATTTACTGTGATTGGTTAAGAACAATCCATAGGGATCAAAAACACTCTAACAATCTGGGTGGTTTATACAGAGCATGACTCTCAGGAAACAGACAATATTTAAAGAGTCACATAAATGGAATGGCAGAAGGGGAGATCTAAATTCTACATAGATGAATCTACAATATAATCTTATGACTACCTTTCCTAAAAGGACATTATTATAAGAAACATGTTATTATGGTTGATACATTGTCAACTTGAGAAGTTTAGAAATTTAAATAAGTGACTCAGCAGGGTGTCAGGGTCCTCACTTTGTAAACATCCTGAGCCTGTGCAAAAGGAAGGCATGAAAATGGTGAGAGTGCTACACCCACAGGAGAGGGTGCTAGCCTGCTTACAATATAAAAGAGGAAAAGAGGCTTGCCCTTTCCTCATTTTGCTTTTGCTGCTTTTGCTGTCCTCTGCAGCCTTGAAGTGTTGCCTCTGTGCCATGCCATCCTGCTCTGAAGCCAGTTGACAATAGACTGAAACCTCCACAAACTATGAGCTAAATCAACCTTTCTTTCCTTAATTTTGAGTGCTGGGTATTTTTTCCCAGCAACAAGAGAAAAGTAACCAAGACATGGGTGTATCATGGATTGAAGATAGTAAAATCAGAAGTAATTAGAATATTTAAAATGGTCCTAGCTGCTTAAATATTCACTAAATTCCAATGAAAAACTTGCACATAATTATTGATAGCAGTGCAAACAATGGAAGCATTCAATGTTCAATAGCTAAGTGGTAAGACTGGTAGTATATTCACACAATGCAGTATTATCTAGTGATAAAAATAAATGATCTATCAAGTAATAAAAAGACATAAAAGCCAGGCATAATGGTGCACACCTGTAATCCCAGTACTCTGGAGGCTGAGGCAGGAGGATCATTGTGAGTTCGAGACCATCCTGGACTACAAAGTGAGCTCAAAGCCAGCCGGAAATGCATAGTGAGACCCTGTCTCAAAAAGACAAGAAAAAAAAAAAGAAGACATGGAAAGAGCAAGTGCATACTGCTAAATGAAACAGTACAGTCTGTAAAGACTATATATTCCATTATTTTAGCAATATAGCATCCTAGAGAGGAAGAATTATAGGCATGATAAAATTATCAATAATTGTAAAAGTTGGGGATGTGGAGGGAAAATACACACTTGAAACATGGAAGATTTATTGAGTAGTGAAAATATTCACTATGAGAATTGTGATAGTTCAATGTATCAACCTGAGTAGGAAACATAGATGTAAATTTGATCAGCATAGTTCTGAATGTGGCTGAGGGAATTTACTGAAGACAGATCATTCTAGAAAAGCTTCTAAGGGCTGGGGATCTAGGTCAGTGGCCTAAGTGCCTGCCTGGCAAGTGCAAGGTCATGAGATCAATTCCCAGTCCTGCAAAGAAGATAAAAAAGGGATTATAGAATGGCTTCTTACCTAGATGGTAAATAGGAGAAACAAGGATGGAAGGTAAATGCATGCTTCTTTTTCTTCAGAGGAGATCCAGTCTTCACCTTCACTTAGACATTGTTTCCTGACTTTCATTGCAGACCCTTCAGTGGCCTTCTGACATGGATGCACATGGGACCCTACAGTGAGCTCCAGGTGTTTAGCTGGATCCTTCAGGGCTCCAATGCACAGGTGACCTTTTTTCACTCTTCCACAGCTGACTCTGCAGGTTGCCATTGGAAGCCAATCTTGTAAATTCTTTTTATTTTTAATTTTGCAGAGAATAAAACAAATACAAAATAAAACAGAATGTTCAATCAAAACAAAACAAAGAATGTGATACAAGACTTCAAAACAAAACAAAAATAAACCAACAATGATTACCATGTTGCCCCTTGCTATTTTCAAAATAACTTCCCATACCATCAGGAATAATAAAATCAAACACAACATAACAGAATAAAACCAATCAATACAAAACAATGAAAGCAATACAGGACTTCAAAACAAGGCAGCTGAAATACTATGGTGGCTACCGTAATGTATCATGTTATCTTCAAAGTAGCTGTGTATATCATCAAACATAATAAAAACAAACAAAATAAAATAGAATACAATAGTCAATCAAAACAAAATAATGAACATGATACAAGACCTCATAACAAGATTGAAGGAAATCAATAACAGTTACCATAATGCCTCTTGTCACCTTCAAAATAACTGCTCATGCCCTCAGGTATAAGACAGTCAAATAAAACAGAATAGAATAAAACCAATCAAAAGAAAACAATGAAAGTAATACAGGACTTCAAACAAGACTGCAGGAATATAACAGAGGCTATGCTGATGCATCTTATCTTCAAAGTAGCTGCTTAGACCTTCACACATAACAAAATCAAACTACGCAAAATAGAACAAAATCAATTAATAGAAAAGTAAAGCAATAAAGACTTTGGAACAAGATAATAGGAAAACAATAATGACTGCTATAATCCATTTTGTTATTTTTGCAATAGCTATCCATGTCATCAAATATAATAAAATCAAACATAACTAAACAATAAAACCTAGCTAAACAGAACCATGAGAACAATACAGGGCTTCAAAATAGAATTATAGATTAACAGTGGCCATTGCCTTCCCCCTGGAGACATCTCCTTCCCTTTCACCTTCACAACCTCTATTTTGTATTTTGGATCCCACTAATTTCCCCAGTTTCTTATACTAGGGAGACAATACAATGCTCACCCATGTGACTCTGAACCTTTTCACCCATAAGCATGCTCTCAAGTTGTATCCATTTACCTACAAGAGTCTCAAGGTTATATTTCTTTATAACTGAGTAGCTTTCCATTGTATAGAAATGCCGTACCTTTCCTTTCCATTCTGCAGTGGATGGGTAAGCTACCCCTACTGTTTTTTTCTCGTTCCCTGTCACACAGAGCATTGTTCTCTCTCACCTGACTCTCAATCTATGAATTCGGTTTTGAGTTAAATGTGTTTGTTGGATAAAGCATATTGATGGATCCTGTCTCCCAATTCACTCTACCTGTGCCTCTTTCCACTGGTGAATTGACGTCATCTATATTAATGGTCATGGCCAACATGCACTGGCTCATCTCTGCCATGCTATTTTCCCACCACTGGCTGTGTACTTTTCCCCTCTATTCTATTGTCTGTCCCACTTGGTGATCTCCCCCTGCCGATCCTCCTGGAACCATAGTCTTTCTCATCTCTCTCCAAAATGTCCTTCAGTATTCTCTGTAGGGTTGGTTTGGCAGTCATGAACTCCTTCAGTTGTTCTTTGTCATGGAAGTATCTTGTTTCTCCATTAATTTTGAAAGAAAGTTTTGCAGGGTACATCAATCTGGGTTGGAAGTTGTTTTCTTTCAGGACTTGAAATATTTCACTCCAAGTTCTTCTTGACTTGATGGTTTGTGTTGAGAAGTCTGCTGTGATTCTGATGGGTTTTCCTTTATAGGTGATCTGTTTCTTTTTTTGAGCAACTTTCAATATTCTGTCCTTGTGTTGAATTTCTGGGATCTTGATTATTATATGTCCGGGTGTAGATTTACTTTGGTTATGGCTAGCTGGAGTTCTATATGCCTCACTTATCTGAATAGTACATCTTTTTCACATGTTTGGGAAGTTTTCTGCTAGCACTTCTGTAAATAGAGTTTTTATGTCTTTTGTGTTGACCCCTGCTTCTTCATTGATACCTATCACTTGTAAATTATTTTGCTTTGCATCATCTTGCAGTCTTTGAATTGTTATTTCTTGGTTCCTCACTATTTTCAAGAGGTCTTTCTTTTCCCAATCACAAGCTACACACCTGTCTTCAAAGTCTGAAAGTCTATTTTCAGTTTCTTTCAAGAGATTTTGCCAGCTTTTAATGGAGATTTTAATTTTCTGGATATCTCTTTGAATCTGTTTCATGCATTCAAAATCTCTTGTATTGTTCATTCATGGTTTCCCTCATTTTCCTTTGCTCCTCTATTTTTTATCTATGTCTTCTTTAGAGAAGCATAACAATTCTTTCATTATGTTTTTCATTTCTTCTCTTACCTGAGATAGTGTTTCTGTTCTAGTTTGTTTTATAGCCTCATGGAGTTGTCTCTTTACTTCAGTTGCCATCACTGCAGAAACTTCAGGTGTGCAACTCCCGATCTCTTCCTCATTTTCATCTCCTGGACTTGCTCTGCTTGGGTTGCAGTCCAGGGACTACCTTTTGTTTCTTCATCTTGACATTTTCATGGATTCTTGCAAACAAGCAGGTAGTGCGGTTTTGGGAGCCTCCCACATTGGCTACAATTGCTCTGGAGCGTGACTGTTTAGTTTTCCTGGCCAGTGCTGGCTAGAGGTATCCAATGGTGGCTATTGGGTGCTCTGGTGCAGGGCCTGCTTCTGTTTTTCCCAGCCCTTGCTGGTTACCTGGGGTGGAAGCATCCCGAGGGCTGCTGGAATGCATGTAGAGCGGGGCCTGCTTCTGCCTCCCCTCTGAACTCACTACCGGCAAGTGGCATCTCCCTTTGTCTGTTGGAATGCGTGCTGAGCAGGGTCTGCCTCTGCCTTCCCTCTGAGCTCCTTACTAGAGAGCAGCCTCTCCCTTTATTGGAATCTATAAATTCTTATATATTTGTATTTTTGTGTATTTGTATATTTTGCATTAAATCTGTTTCTCTAGTAAGCACTGGCTGATACAATAATCTAATGGCGGACACATGACATTATCTATTTGTTGAAATCCGTAAAAATGCACCATGCAAATGAGCTTTAATGTCACTTAATGGCCTTAGTCTGTTGTATTTTCTTAGTCCATTTTTTATCTTGCTGTAACAAAATAATATACAGTTGGCAATTTATAATGATAAAATTTTGGCTCAGAGTTCTGACAAATTGTTTCGGAAACATCACAAGTGGGGAGGGAAAAGGGCAATTTTACTCTTATAATGGCTGCAATTTCACCCATGATGTAGAGGCTTCATGGCTGTCACCACTTCTTTTTTTTTTTTTTTTTTTTTTTTGCAGCGCCGGGGATTGAACTCATGACCTTGCGCTTGCCGGGCAGGCGCTTAGACCGCTGAGCTAGATCCCCAGCCCTGTTTTTGAGACAGGGTTTCACTATGCCGTTCAGGCTGGCCTTGAGCTCACTTTGTAGCCCAGGCTGGTCTGGAACTCACAACAATCCGCCTGTCTCAGCCTCCCGAGTGCTGGGATTACAGGCGTGAGCCACCACGCCCGGCCCGTTACCACTTCTTAAATGTTCTCTGCTTTATTACTGTTAAAATGGCATTTTAATTTCAAAACTTTTCAGACGAGATAGACATTCCAATCTTGGTGACTCTAAACTTGGGATGACTGATAGTATGAAATAATGTCTCACATCATTACATGATGCTGTTAGTAGGGTAAACTGTGTTGGACAGGGGGGTTATGAGAATTCTCTAATACCCATCCCAATTTTCTCCAAGTCTAAAACTGTTCAAAAAATAAACTCTTTTAGGCAAAATTAAAAGCAAATTAGAAAATTCTCTGGTGACAAAGCTAGATGTATAGAATGACAGATACATTTAACCTGAGAAAAGTTAACAATTGTTATTCACAGATAAGAAACACAGAAATGGGTATTTAAATTGTGTTTATTTTCTGGTTGTGCCTTGAAACTAAGCACTTGACAAATGCATAAGCAAATCTTGAGATTGTTCAAATGCTTTTAAATTATGAGAAATTCTCAGTCGCATGTATTTTCAAACATGTATAGGCATGAGTGTACTTTCATATGTTTCTGTGTAAGGTAGCAGAGCAATAAATGTGCATCCTGCAACATAAGATTATCAGAGATAAGATGTGAGTTCATTTTTAGTTGCAGATATATAAATAACAACACAAAGGAGCAATATCTACTGCTTCAGGTTTCTTTTTTCTTGAAGAATGGCTCCATGTCATTAATGAATGTGAGAAAAGTTAGTAAAATCCTTTGTAATGAAACAATTTTAGAAACACATTTGCTAGATGTTCTGCATCGTGTTTTCACACCATCTCACATCTCTAATGATTCAATAGTCAAGACATACACATACACATAGGCCCACTATATTTGAAATCTGGGAAATATTTATTCTCTTCCAACACTATCTGTGCTAGTCTCCAAGCATGTTACAAAAAAAAGGAAATCACTTTCATTGAGACAATTTATCAATATCTAATGAGTGAATATCTTATGTTTAAATCAATTTTCCTCTGTGCCTAAACATACTCACAAAAAGAAAAAGTGTTTTCCTATGGATCAACAATTTCATTGCTCAGAGAAGGAGGCTACTTATCACTCTGAGTGTTCAATTATAGATGGTAGAAAACATAACCAATACAATAGCTTGTAATGCCAAATAGTTGGAAGAGAGAGATGAAATACTTTTAGCTGGGTTTCCTAATTCCTATAGTTACAAGTAATGGGAAAACATAACATAATATCAGCAGCCTTATTTTACACATACTTCTGAGGCTGGAATTAGTAGGTCATCTTTTCCCATATAAGTAAGCAAAAACAAATAAAATTCTTAAACTCATTTAATTTCAAATTCATTTTTCAAAAACTTCAAAAGTAGGAAATGAGCTTTATGTGGAAGCAAAAAATATTCATTCTTGCCTTCCAAGCTCATTTTGTTTACCCTTATCGGTTTGAAGAGTGACTCAGTGTAAAATGTTCCCTCACTAGCAGAGTTGTGGAGGGAAAGTGATTCCCAGAAATAATGGCAACACTGATATCCCCTTCATGATGAGTTAAGAGTGAAACTCACACAGTTGATACAAAAAACCAGGGCATCACCAACTCAGACTCACTTTTATCTTTCATTTTTATTTGAAATAATCATGAGACTCTAAGAGACTCAGCTGCTTCTCACCTCCCAAACTCCAATATCCTCAAAAACTCTGTAGTCTGTCTCCACTCGCTTACCCTGTCATCCAAGTTTCAGAGACTTTTGTGCTGGAATTTTTTTATACTTTGAGATAAACTTTGCTGAATGTTCCCTTCAAATTATTTTTGAAATAATTTGGAAATGTGAAATATGGCTGTGACCTGAGGACTTAGATTCCATTGCTGGCCCCTCAACTGATCATTTTATTCCCTATTTCAAGGTATTCTTCCTCTCATCTCTCTGAAGTTACTTGAAATCCTCAGCGTATTATCAGACTTTTCACCCACTAAACTGTTTTGTTGTATTTATCTGCAACCCACAGTTTTATAATCTCTCCTGTGATTGCAATGGTACAATTGCCTTCAGTCTCTGTATGTACAGTGAATGAAGATTCTGCCAATACCTGGTACTTCAGTTCCTTGGCTCCAATTCTCTGAAATTCATCTGTAATCTTTCATGGATTATTAATATTCACTAATTGATCTTGTGGTGCAAGTGAGTGCAACACCTCATTCACCTCAGATTTTTGAGACTTGTACCTTGACCACAATTGATCTTAGTAATTTTTATTGTCTCTACTCTACTAGATGTCTCATATTTGTCATTCCTTAGCTTAAAATTTATTGTCAATAGTTAACATAATAAGTATCACTAAGAAATCAGTATGTGCTATGCACTGTTTTAAATGTTTCAGATATATTAGTAAAAAGAGATAAAGTCTCTGCATTTACTAGTCATAAAAATTAAATTATCCCATGATAAAAGTGATGTTCAAATATTAATGAAATTTTCCAAGAATTTGCATAAACTAATATTATGTATTTATTTTGAGTTAGCTTAGTTTGATGGAATTTTCCTTTATCAAATGAAGAACAGATCACGTCTTGAGCTTGCATTTTATGACAAAGAGAAAAGGTGCTATTGATATAATAGCCATGAAAATTCCTGCTTCTAAGTGAAACATATCACTTACACCAAAATGTTATTTCCCAACCAGAAAAAGTAGCAAAAATAAACATATGCAATTATTATTTTTCAATTAATAATAACATAAAAATATATGGCAAAAATTAAATGTATAAATATGTGCTGATGGAACACAGAAGAATAAACAGAGTAGATTTATTATTTTGTGATAATCATACTTGGCAAAATTGCATTCTTAATTATTTGTAGCTATCTTTGCTTATTCTTCCTATGCATCCATATAGCTGAATAGGGTTAGAAAGAGAAACAGTATGCCAACTTATGCATTGAACAAAATATAAATGAGTGACAATAAATATCAAAGTTATTAATGATGTCAATAAATAAAAACATTGGTCTCTGCTGTGTGTTGAATTTGTCCCACTAAAATTCAGATAGCTCATGCATGCTTGTGTCTCAGAATGGGACCTTATTTGTAAACAGAGACTCACAAAACTAATTTAAAACAAGATCATTAGATTAGGCCTTAATCCAAAACCTGTGTTCTTAGAAAAGAAGAAAGTTTGAACCCAGAGACACATATAGAGGAAAGCAGTTACATGAAGATATGCAGGAGACAATCATATGTGACTCAACTACGGAGACTTGTGACAGGTCTTTTTAGACACATCCTCAGAAGAATAAAACATACTGAGACCTTGGTTTTGGCATTCTGGCCTCAAGAATTGAAAAACAGTAGATGGTTTTCTTTTAAACCACCTATTCTCTAGTACTTTATTAAGGTAAACCTAGAAGTTATTAATGACTCTGACATCAACGTTTACCTCATCTTCCTTCTCAAAACTTCTCCTTTCTCTTCTAACTACCAACAACACATGCATCATCATCAGCCTGGTGAAGACTTCATTGTACAGATGATTTCACTTCTTGTGACTCTGACAATAGTGAAATATTCAGAAGAGACCTCCTATGGATTTGCTCTCTAAAGTAGCTAGAGGGTAGCACCATTTGCATAGAAGTACACTGCAATATTGCCTAACATCTTTCTTTCTGTCAAAACTCAACCAGGCTACTCCTTCCTCTCCTCTAAAGTTATCATTTTACTAACTCTTTTCTCTTTCTTCTTCATGATTAAATATAGCTCTCTATTGCAATATTCCCATTATCAATGTTTTATCAAAAGGTAGTATTCTAATTTCAGTTTATCAAATACAGAACTATTTCTTTGCTTCCATTTGTTGTACAGCTAACAAAAATTACTGACAATTCCCTTTCTTTCCAGTTCTTCAAACATTTTCTTTTCGATTTGTTCAGAATTAGGCCTTTTCACTCACTGCTCTCGTGAAGTGCTCACATTGTATTGGACAGAACATAAGTAGTATGGTAGTAATCACTACAGCGAATTCCTTCCTCTTCAACATGTGGGACCTATGGCTGACTTTCAACTATTAGAAGAGATGAAGAGGTCTGCATAATGGGTTCCAGTGAACTCGTAACAACTGAACATAGTCCTCTTGCTGAAAGGTTGTCTTCCCTGAGGGCTGTGATGAAATACATGACCAAGACGAAGAACACAGGTAGCACACAACCGGGAACAGCTTCTAGCCAAGCAAAAACAGAAGGGCCTCATGTATCTGATGGCAAGAAGATCAGGTTCTTAGTCTAACAGTGCCCAAGGAACTGAAATATGCTGAGAGACACAGCAAATTGAAAAGTATCCTTTCACCTGATGCTTTCCATCTTTCAGATGATATTTCATAGCAGAGTACCTAGAAGAATTATACACAGACTTCTGACCCAGAGTTGTGAGATAATACAAAAACAAAAAACAGAAAATATATTTTAAACCATTTTTTCTGTGTTAGTGAAATCATGCAGCCATAAATCCAATACAGTCATCCATGATGACAAAGACTGATATGTTGTTAAACTTACTGATTAGCTCTTTTTCTTATCCTTTACTGTTGCTCAGCTAACATTGTACACCATATTCTTCTTGTGTTCACAGATTCATCACATTTTTTCTTTTCCTATCTTGCCAGTAGACATTTTACAGTCTCCATTTTTGGATTGCCACTTTCTACACAAAATTTTAATGCATAAATTTCTGAGGGATCTAGATTAAAGCAATGATCTGTATTTTAGTTAATTCCATTCATCTTCAAGAAACTGAAACTCAACTTTTTGTTAAGCAAAGGAAAATGCTGGGCTTCCTACCTCTTCCTTCTTCTGCTCTTCTTCCTTTCTCTCTGTCTACCTACCCTCTCCTCTGCCTATCCTCTTCTCTCTGTCTTTCTCTCCCAACCCAACATGAGAAGACCACATCCTCCTATCCAATGCCATCATCAGTCTTTCGACTTCTCTTTTTATCTCTACTCTCCATAGTCAGGCTGGTTTTGTCACTGCACTTCCCTGCAGTCAGCTCTGAGGTTACTTTTTCCTCTTAAGTTTGGTGCAGTAAATGCATACCTTTTTCTATTATGATCTATGTAAAAAAGAAAAACCCTTAGACAATATCAGAGGATATTCTTATCAGATATTCTTGTTTTCCACTCTGGCAGTAGAAATACATGTTTAAAAGAATAAAAAGAAATCTCATTAAAAACAAGTTGTACTTTTTAAAAAATGTTAAAAAGAAGATAAAAGGGAAGAGGATACTTACTCATTTAACAGTAGTAAATATTATTACATATTTAGGTTTTTTTCAGCAGCAATCTGCATACATAGCTTTATAATGTGTTTTCTAGCTAAGAATAAGAACAATAGTAATGTTATTTTTTCTCATATTCATGGACTCTGTTAAATATTCTACAAACATCTCATGTGATACTAAAGATTCTCTAAGGATAGATATTATTCTTATTAGCACTTGAAGAAATCCAGACTGCTTAATCTGTTATTAATGATCATATGTTGGATTCAAGCATAGACCTGCTGACTCCAAAGTTGTATATTGCATGTTAAATTTTACTTAAAGTTAGAACCTGAGGTTGACTCTTCCTTTGGTTAAGGAAGCAGCTCCTTGCTGCTGATAATAGATTTTAAAGCTCAGACTTTGATGATAAATGTTTCTTGGATTTGGAATGACTCCAATACTTCTTTAGTACTGTAACCTAGTTAACTCTTTAAACCTTAGCTTTTCATTTCCTAATTGGAGAACTAGCGTAGAGTGCCAAAATCTGTATTTGGTGATGTAAATAAGATAATGCTCTACAGGGTTTCTTGTCATAGTTACTACCATTAATTATTCTCATGGTGAAAAGTAATATTCAACCTTGCTTTCTCCCAAGCAAGTTTATTTCACTCTTTCAATCCATTTTCTTTTAAAAAATAGAACTGATCCAGTCATAGCTCTGAATTTACTTGCTTTCAAATTTTGTGTCATTTGCCATGGGATTAATTTAGACAAAGGTGGTAAACTAAGAAAACCAAGGATACTAATGTGATTAAAGCGAATTATATTTTTATTCCTGTTTACCAGAATAGTAGGTACCAGTTAATTTATGCTAATTGGAATGCATTTTATACCTCAATGGTCTATTCACTTGAATCTGTTACTTAAGTATTTTGAATATACAGCACTTGAATATTAGTGTTGAAGTAACTGTCATTTCAGCTTGACTTTGAGTTCAACTACATTGTTCTCTTTTGTCATTAGAATAAGGCAGGAATGTTCGGGAGACTATTTCTGAACCTGCACCTAATATTTATTACTTCCCTCTTATACCCATACTGTTTCCATGAGAAACAAAACAAAACAAAACAAAACCCTGTTGTGGCTAGTTCATGTGATTCAGAACTCTGGTGAAGACAAACATTGTAACATAACACCAATCCCAGTAATGTCCACAAGTCTTGCTAAGGTCACTAGACCTCCAGTTTAGCCCAGTGCAGTAGTACAGCATATACTCCATGTATCTATCCTTGGTAATAAAATTTACTTTCTTTAAGCATCTATTTAAGGTATGGCTTGTTGCATGTAATTTCTTTACATAATATACATAAACATATATATATATATATATTGCACATAGATAAACAAGTAAATGCACATAAAAATTTTATTTTTAAAATAGACGCATAGGAATTTATGTTATATGAGAAGATACACAAACATACACATATAGAAAGAGAATAGTGATATATTTGTAATATATATACATATATGTATATATAATATGCATGCATTAGACCTTACACATCTACCTGAACACAGTTAATTTCTTCTTTGACATGAAGTCAGATCAGAAGAATGATGTAGTTTGTACTTTACAGCTTTGGCTGACTCTGATTCAGGAAGAGTTTTCCCCATTTGCACTGAAAGTTTTCACAGTCTGATGGACAGTCCCCTTAACTGATCAGTAGCTATGACAATTTCATTATTAAAAACTGTAATTTATAACTGAATCAGTTAAGAATTTATTAAAGATATTATATTAAAACTTTGCTTTAGAAATTTACTGCAATGAAATTTGGTTTGAATGTTTTAACGAATGATTTCAGGAAAATTCAGCTAAGACAATAAAACTCATGTTCTGGTCCATGTGTGTATGTGTGTGTGTCCAAAATTATCAAGCCAATTGACTTAATTTAACAAAGTTCAAATGGACTTGAGATCTTCTTTACTCCATAACAATTAAGTTATAGGAGAGATTGAGGTGATTTGATTAATTCAGTACATTTACAAATCAGGGGTGATGAGGTGAAATATACATTTAAGATCCTGTGTTTAACTAGAAAATATTTGTTAATTCTTTCATAAATTTGCACAACCTAGTTACGTGTGAGAAGTTTTAGTCAATGATTTCAAAGGTGTTTTTTTAATGTGAGATGACACTACAGAGAATAGGAATTCTTTTAATTCCTCCAACACTAAATACTCTTTTGTATATAGTTATCTGAAGTAATTTGATTGTCATAACATCTGTTTCAATTAATTAAGTTCTATCACAACACCGTGCCAACTATGAGTGTGTGTCCAGCGGACTTGAAAAAAGAAGCTATAAAGACTCCATGGCTTGGAAGAGCCAAGAGAAAACAACTTACAAGACACACTCAAAGTCATTCTAGGAAAGCAATAGTGAGACAGTAAGTATGAACATATTGAACACAGATCAAAGCAGTTCAGGGACTTCCAGAAACATGGTGGAACAGTAAGCAGCAGAGTAAACAGTCTCTCTGAGAGAAAAAGTTCAGATGCTGGAATACAACATCATGGAGAGGACAAGAAGGAAGGAAGTGGGTCCCCTGGAACCAGGAAGAATCTAAAATATGAATTGAAGCCCACAGAGAG
>RJWT010002661.1:0-39780 GCA_004365215.1 Cuniculus paca | reverse complement strand
GAGTTGTCTTCCCAGCATGTTAATGAGCTATAGGGGTCTACGAACTACTGAGTGCCAAATCCAACCAATCTCACTCAATTACATATTACCAATGTTCACTTCCCAGATATAATGGCAGAGTAAAGTAGTTGCAAAAGAGACCCTATACCCTGCAAAGCCAAAATAATAATAATAATGTCTAGTCCTTTGGATTAGACATTGAAGTTTGCTACTGCTATGTTAGACATCTCATACCCCAGTGCATGGATATTTTATGTGTGTATGTCTGTCTTTTAAATGTTGACTACAACTGAGTGCACACATGTTGAATTTTTATTAGTTGATTTATTTAATAGGCTGAGACTGAAGTTTCAGCTTAGTGGAAAAGTGTACATCTACAATAGTATAACTGAAGATACAGCTAAATTACATTCGAACACTATGAAAATTAAAATAAAAAAATTAATTCTACCTGGGGTACTTAGGAGCAACTAAGAATACAGAAACTGCCATATGCCACTGTGACTTAATATTTTTAAACTACAAAAATCAATCTTCCAATCCAGTAGTTCAATCACAATAACCTGCAGGTCTAATCAAAATAAAAACTGCTGACCATACCCTCAACTTTGTTAGAGTAAATAAGGAGGTCTCAAAATTTACATTATAACAAATTCCCAAGTGATGCTACCATATAAGCATAATTTGAGAACCACTGCTCTAACAAACCCAGAGTATAATACTGTAGATGCCATGGTCCTAAGTTCAACTCTCAGCACCAAAACAACAAATGAAGCACAAAAAAAAAAAAAAAAAAAAAAAAACTGAAAGAGTCTGCTAAAACAAGATTACCAGACAACAAAAAAGCAAGACTCTGTGTCAAATAGGAATGTTCAGCAGCCTGAGTAGCCAAGTTTTATGAATTTGAAACACTTTTGGCTCTCCAAGTCATTGTCCTATTTTAGTCATTCCTCACTTCCAGATAAATAAAAACCTTCGTTATTTATTCTCGCTTATAGATTTCCTTCGCCATCTTCTTGCTTTGGCTATGATTACATAAACTTCCTTAGCCTTGGGTCTTTTTGTTTAAAAATTAGTCAACATCCTCTACCAGAACCAAATCAAGGAATCCATCTCTAATTCAATACTAAAGTGTCTTCAACATTCCAAGTCTATGTCTTGGGAACCAAGCGAGGACAGAGAATATAATTAGACCACAAAAACCTTACTAATACTGTTTTGTTGTATACACAGCCATGAAAAGTTATTGAAACATAGTCATTTGCTTAGTATTTTTAAAAAGAGGGACACAGTTGGGACATTTATTATTATTTTTAATCTCAGTTTCCAATAAAAGACCTAGGACAAGCATAAGTAAAACTCTTAAATGATTCAGTTTTTGCCAACGCAAATCTTTAAAAAAATCAATTGCTATTACGTCTTTATTCCATAAAATACACAAGTTAAATAACTTGTTTGGGAAAGAAAATTATCACATTAAATGTATCAAACGCAAAAACGTTAGTATGTAGAAAAAGTGCCTTTAAAATGGAAAGGGCTATTCACTAGTATCTCCCATTAGATGATTAAAAGGTACGGAAGGTGTTGTTTCCTGCTTCAAAGAACTTTATTAGAAAAAATAGAAAAAAAGAGCGACTAACTGCTTAATCCTACAGAATTCACTATATAATGTGAAGTTAAGAAAAATGCTCAATATGGTTACAGTACTTAACAAATGTTTCATAGTACACTGACTTGAGGTACGACTTCCAATACATGATTAAGTAGAACTTGGAAACAGAAACGGAGATTTCAGGAACAATACAAAACAGGAACAAAAGTATGACCACATGATGTAAAACAAATAGTAAAGCACCTGCTGGGCTGATGGAGATGCTAAATGCTACTGAACAGCAAAAAATGTTAGATTCGCAGAATGCAGTTAAGATTACACAGGGCTTTGAAACCCGATGGAAATCTTTCTAAACAGGAAATAGTGGGCAAGAAAAATTACCAAAGCCTTTTAGAAGGGGACAGATAAAAAGATGTTCTAGAAAAATTACTTTGATAACAATGTTGTATAGTTTTGTGGGGGAAGCAGCCATGGGCTGCTGTAATAATCCTGGTATAGGATGAAGAATCATTTAACTATGGTTCTGGCAGTGGAAATAAGACAGGAAGAAATTTAAGTTACATTGCAAATGGGGCAACTAGTTAAAATACTGGGTGTCGACAGCAAAGAAAAACAATCAAAGATGAAACTAATACTGCCAGGCTGACAGAATAGACATCAACTATCAAAAGAAGTAAAATAACTGGAAATGAAGCAAATGAAATGGCCAAGTACCAAGGCAAAGTAGAAAAGTGGCTTTAAAACTGTCAAGTTTTAGGTAATGGTGGAATCTATTTGTACTGTGGTCCTCTGCTCTAGTTTCCCAACCAACCTCATCCTTTTCTCCTCTCTTTTTACCTTTCATTAATTCCTGTATTTTTGTATACAGTAACTGATTGGTGCAAAGTATACTTCTTAGTAAATTCTGCATGCAAATTTTCCTCTATTCACATTGGTAAGGTTCACTGTCATCAACTCTGAATTGAATTCCTCATAGTAAGAATGAAGAAGTCACTGTAAGTATACTGTTAAAGTGTATTTGGATCTACAGTTTATCCCTTGATGTTTTCATTAAGGTTACTATGCTGCATTTTGCCAATAAAAACATTATTTCCTCCATGAATCTCTTCCCTCATCTAACCCTATTTGTTTATACCACTGATTATATCATAACGCATTTAACAAAATTGTACTTCTGTTAAATTCAGTTGGTGGTACTTACTGTACAGCTACTACATGAGGGTAAATGGTTTAAAATAAGGAACTATACAGCCTTTTCAATTCTACTATGCCTTTCATGTAGAAGACATCAAAATGAATGTGTATTGAATTCAGTTTACCTTGACCACTTGCTTCCACATGAATACAAGACTAATCTTGGTCTTCTTCCTAGAAACTTTCATGTGCAGAACTTTCCCAAATGTTGCTTGGTAATAGCTCTTGCTTCAGGAAAAGGGATCATGCATTTCATAATGCGATTGTTAAATTTTCTATCATAGATTGTTTACACACATGCTATTAATATAGCTAATGATTACAATGAAATTGAGGAAGTGATTCATTTGTTACCTGAAGCATTTTGTTGGAATGTATTTCCCAGAGATATCAACTTTACTCCAAGCAAGATGCTGCTGAAGTGACACTCTTATTCAACTATAATTTTAAATTTCATATACATTGCAAAAGCAATGACAAATTCTTGGCTTTCCCTAATACAAACAACTTATTTTATTGTCATACCTTGAATTACTAATTTTGCAGTAATTGCTTTGTTTTCAGTATATTGTCTTTTATTGCCTATGAATTTTACACATTAGAAAATGAGAATGTTCCATTTAAGCTCAGCAAAAACTAATGAAAGTGGACTCCTCTCAAGCAGAAAGGCCAGTGTAAACTACCAAAACAACAACAAAAAAATACACAATTTATGGTGCTGGAGATGGAACCGAGATCACATGCTGGTCAAGTGCTCTGCCACAGAGCTACATTCTTTTTTGTTTTTCTCTTTTTCTTTTCTTTTCTTTTCTTTTTTTCTTTTCTTTTCTCTCTTTCTTTCTTTGCCTTTGTTTTGTTTTTTTGAGGCAGGGTCTCACTATGTAATCCAGGCTGGCCTTGAATACACTATGTAGTCCAGGATGGCCTTGAATTCATGACACTCCTCTTGCCCCAGCCTCCTGAATGCTGGGGTTACAGTGTGTGCCACCACACCTACATATTACACAACTCAGATCACTGTTCCCTGGAAGTCTGAGAAAGGTTCATGAGGCAGTGGTTCACAAGCTGCAGCTTCTATCAGCAGAAAAAAAGAGAATGACTCTTAAGGTACCAGGCAAAAATTATCAGCATAGGCAGAGAAACAAAATAATCAAAGAAAAAGGGCTACAGATAGTGCAAACTGAAGTAGCCACTAAACAGAACATTTCTATTCTCATCTTAGCTGGCAATACAAGATGCTCAAATTAAGAAAGCCACTGGGTACGGTGGCACATGCCTAGAACTCCAGCTACTTGAGACCAGCCCAGGCAATTCAGTGACACGCCTTCTTAAAACTTTAGAGACAAGCACTCGAGTATGGTAGGTGTGTAGTCAGTAACCCCTGGGTTTAATCCCCATTACAAAATAAATAAATAAAGAGTAATTTAATTATAAGGTACATATAATACTATCTTTTTCTATTCCGATATCTTTGGTAGGCATCACTAATCAATCAGTGAAAATTCAAATCAATCTGCTAATCCTATGTTAGAATGAATATAAAGGTTTGTTATCTGAATCCTTGCTGTTCACACTGAGACATCTAATGGACTTAGATAATTTTTTTATGTGGCAGGGCTATTTGGAGGCGGTGGCGCATACAGTATTTTATACAATATGAACTCTTACTTGCCAAAATTCCAAGGTGCGTAACAGATTGCAATCTGTCACTCTATGGCCTCTCTAAACTCAAAAACCAAAACAGCAAGGAATAACTATGTTTGCATTTTGTTCTCAGATAGGAAGAAATATAAAACCTCACCTCCCACACAACTTTTTGTAATATATATAGAAGTTACTGTAATAGATGCCTGATAATTTAAAAACCTCATGTTTCTATTTCCTCTAATAAACGAGAGGTATTTATAGTTCATGAAATAAGTGAATGCCTATCCACAGTCTCAAGAAAAATCATGTTTTAAAGTTTTTATTTATGTGGGCTAATGAGCGCTATCTTAATCTCATAGCAATCACAGGGATTACGGTTTTAGAACTTACTGACCTTTATTATCCCAGTCACAGTGGGAAGATTCTCCCTATGCTGCTCATCTTTAACCCAAACTCTTACAACCCTTCAGAAAGCAGAAGAGAAAGCAACTAAAAGACCAAACAGAGAGGCAGAAATGGAGGCACTGAATAAACGTGGTTCACTCTGGCCAACAATGTGGAGTAACCCTCTTACCAACTTGTTCTTTATAACTTAAAAGATACTATGTCACAATTACTCATTAAAATGTTTATCTTAGATGAAAATAGTTGTAAAGTTTAATACCACACTGAATTATTCTGAAAACACATACCTTCAATTAAGTAGTCAAATTTGCAATATGACATTCACTACTGCCTCACAATCCTACTTCACATTACTACAGAAAAAGGCTCCTATGAGCAGTGCTTATAAGCACCTCTTTTAAGGTCACGCAAAAGCAGCAAATAGCTTCCCACGGTCAACTAGTAATCTCAACAACCAGGATCATCACAGAACCTAGCAGATTTTTGCATAATAAACAACTCTTAGAATACTTTAAACTCATATGTGCTCAGTATTTACACACTTAATCTCACCTAACAGAACTCTAGCACAATAAATAGTAATACCTTCAAATAGTCCTGAGCTAACACCCAAGGAATTGCTAACAATTTGTAATTATCTGTCCACTTGTTCTTGCTTGAGATAACTGTATCAGTCCTTCATTGTGTTTATGGAATGTTTTATTATTACTATCAGTATCAATTTAGTAATGGTCACAGAAATTTAAGTGAAAGGAACTTGTAAGGTCATTTAGTATAATATTCTCATTTCATAATTTATTTCCCTGGTCCTCTAACCGATTAAAAGAGAAGCTTTAAGCATATTTTTACTTACGTTAGTTTTACAAGATTAATATTACAATGGCATTCCACAAATGCCAGTCTTTAGCATAGCACTGTACTTTGTATACAGCTGATCCTCCAGTGAGTACTTACACACTGTTCTTTCTTGTTCATATTTGAGTAAATGACAATGCTTACTTTTCCATTTGTATAATTTTAATTCAAAGCAGTATGATATAATTTTAATTCAAAGCTATTCACTTCCGTCCTTCCTACCAATGTAAAGGTCATTTTCTCCCTTAATACTAAATCCAGTGGTGAGACAGAAGCCAAAGCAGTTCTAAGTTACTTAACAATGGAAGGAGTAATTGGCCCATTATCTATGCATGTGTATACAATTACCTAAACTAAACAACCAGAAAACTGACAAGCTTGAAATCTACTGGCCAGGCCTGTAATCCCAGCAACAAGGGAGGCTGAAGCAGAACACTGGATGCTCAAGCCTGAAGAATACAGCAAGACTCTGTCTCAAAATAAAAAACAGAAAGAGCTAGGCATGTAGCACACTGTGGGAAGGCCCTGAGTTCAACTCTCAGTCCTAAACTTTAAAGTTTAAAATTAAACTTTAAAAATGTTCTGGCCAATTAGGAAGACAATTTCATTCTTTCTGAAACCACAAACACTTGTAGGAACACAACCATCACAACTGGGTGTGATCCAGAAAAGCAGAAAGCACCAGTAAAGGGAAGATCATGGACTTATGGTTAAAGTCAACTTTATTTGCCTAAAAGTAACTATTTCCACACTGCAGTTGGTGAAATAACTGTTTCTCAAAGTTAGCAAACTGCATGACCCCTGGACAAAACTGAATTACTAAGTCTTACCATAGAAGACAAAAATCAGGATCAATATAGTATTCTTATGTAAATCTTATGATTACCATACTTTGCTCACTGTTCTAAAGTAGACATGAGATGAACCACTTAATGTAGATGTTTATTGCCATCACAATTAACCAGGAAGTAAAACAAAACTACTCAACTGGGTTTGAATTCAAATTTAGAAAACACCAAAATGGGCCATTTGCAAAATTCTTAGATTATAATTCTAAATCTAAAATGCACCAGATTTGAAAGCTTGTATATCTTACCCTAAGGTGATGGCAAACCTTTAAAGCTTTCAACGATACAAACAGCCTGCTTTGGCACATGTGCCATAAGTTCGCCACCACTGCTTCTCACGCACAGTTAAATAAAGACAAGGAACTCTGGCCTGGAACTTGCTATTTCCAGGCTCTGATAACAGAGCAATTTTGTAGCTTCCTTAACATTGGTTTATCTTTCTCTAAAATGGGTAGAAAAAAATACTCACTTTATAGGACTATTTTAAGAAAACTGGGTGTGGAGGCACAAGCCTGTAGTCTCAGCACTCAGGAGGCTGAGGTAAGAGGAATGCCACAAGTTCTGGGTCAGCCTGAGTTCCACAGTAAGTTCAAGATAAGCCTGGACTACACAGTAAGACCTGGTCTCAAAACAAACAGATTTATAAGGTTTTGCCTGAAAAGAGTTAACGTAAATAAAAATAGCAATAATGACTGAATTTATCTGTTGAGTCAATAGATTAGAATTATTTTCTACAACAAAGTATCAGGACTTACATTGAATTTCTATGCTGTAGCCTAATTGAAAATGCATTAGTCTCCACCACCCACACTAAAACTGTATGATCTATTCCTATATAGTGAATCACAAATAGAAAAGATCTCAAATATTTACGTTCTATTTTTTCCATTCCAATTCTGTAAGTTTCCTGTAAAATTTCTTTAAAAAGGAAAAAGACTTAACAAAGTTAATTGTTGTTTAGCTAAATAGAAATTTTCTTTTTTTTTTTTTTTTTTGCGGCACCGGGGATTGAACTCACAACCTTGTGCTTGCCAGGCAGGCACTTAGGCTGCTGAGCTAGATCCCCGGCCCTGGTATTTTTGAGACAGGGTCTCACTACGCTGTTCAGGCTGGCCTTGAGCTCACTTTGTAGCCCAGGCTGGTCTCGAACTCACAACGATCCGCCTGTCTCAGCCTCCCGAGTGCTGGGATTACAGGTGTGAGCCACCACGCCCGGCTAAATACAAATTTTTATACACTCACATATTTTTAAGTGTGAAGGCACTGGAGGTAAGAAGGGAAAACTTGGTTTCGTATTGTTTTTTTAAGTAACTAAAGAACGATGCAATGTAAATTAAAGCAGCTCACAGTTAGGTTGGATTACAGGTTTAAATTGCCAGCATAAATGTTCATTTAGAAAAGATACGGGTTTACTAGTGGTTTTTATGAAAAAGTTTATTTTAAAATTCTGTTTAGAAAATACAAGTAACTCTATAGCATATTCAATATTAAAACACACCTCCATAAATCAATCTTCCTTCAAGATGGGTTAGTAATGTGGACCTTTTGTCTATGGCACAGAAATGAGGGAGGTCAAGAAACATACAGGTTTAGCCAGGTGTGGTGGCACACATCTGTAAATCCCAGCACTCGGGAGGCTGAGGCAGGAGGATTGCCTTGAGTTTGAGGCCAGCCTGGGGTACAGAGTGAGTTCAAGGCCAGGCTGACCTACATAACAAGACCCTGTCTCAAACCGCCCACCTCCTAAAAAAGAAAAGAAACATACAGACTTGTTAATCTGGACATCAATAGAAGGTGCTCATAGATTGTTACACAAATATAACACAAACTAGTTAGTACTACTGAATATTGTATGTTTTCTAGAATAAGGTAAATAACATATAACATTTGCAATTCTTAGTGGTCTTCAATACCATGATTTCAACTTGGAATATAATGTAACCTTTTTTTGCAGACTCATTTAATATTTGGAATTATAATGAAATATTTTTATCAAACAACATTTAAATTTAATAAGCAGAATTAATTATGAACTGAGATAATAACTTGTTGTCTAGCTAATGGCCTGCATGACATACTATATTTATATTTGTGGAGTAGATGGACAAGTACAGACTTGTTTGTGATCTGCCAGTCCAGTAATTTAGAAACTATGATCAACCTAAATGCAAATCTACTTGATAATTTTTAAATGCCACATTTTTTAAATCTAACTTCAAATTCTTAATGATAAAGGTACCAAAGGATGATACAGGAAGTAATAAAAAAACTCCTAAAACATTATTAGGTGATAAAAAAACTGGCCAAAAGGATATTACCTTCATAAATGGAAAGATCCTTAACAATTGCAATCATATCTATCTGAAACTGAATTTTAGCAAACATATATTATCTCTTAGAAGAAAAGGTACTAAAGGAACTTTCTCCTTTTAATGTCTTTGTCACTTGAATCACAGAAATCTAATTTCGTGGAACAGGGATGTTGAGTCCGTATGTTGAATATATCCACTCACATTTATTATTCAGTAATATTTATTATGAAGTTTTAAACATAAAGAAATACTTTTGCAAATATAACTTCTATTAAGTGTGCTCTTACAGTTTTAAGTGATATAAAATGGCATATTTTGCGATTAAGGCGTCTGTTGCCCTTTGCTTTTTCAGAGAAAGTACCAAAAACTGAAGTACACTCTACTTAAAAAGTTTTTGTCATTTTAAAGTCAACATAGTTAAGCTGTAATGACTGTATAAATATTAATTATCAATGAAAGAATTAAACAATTTACTAAAAAAAACAAACTCCATTATCATTTTCACTTTACTCAGTACCCACACAATTCATAAATTCCTTTCCTTTATTGTTCTCATATAAATTAAAATACAACTTATCAATTCAACCTCTAAAATTTGCCTTTCTTAAAAAGAGTTTAATCCTTCAACTGAATGTTGTCTAAATATAAAAATCAAAGTGTTTATTTCAACTTAATTATGATTTCAGGGACACTAAGTTATTTATATGGGGTAAAAAACCTGGTTTTGTGGAAACCTAGACAGTAAACAAGAATAGAATCATCTCTTCATTTAAATTACAGCTTTAAAGGAGTTTAAGGTACCCAATGAATAATAAAACCTGCTTTCTATCTTTTTTGTCTCACACACCATTCGAATATATCTGACCTAGTCAAATCCCCACAACGAGACTACAGTCAAAGCCAAAAAATTCTCATTTTAAAATTAAAATTGAAAGCAAGATAGTTAACTGTCAGTTACTGTGTAGTACTGAAAATAGTAAAGCCCACAATGACCTACTTCATATTAGCATCAAGACAACGTGGTTGCATGCCAAGAAAACAATGAAAATTACTACATAACAGTCTCAATACTGTATTTTAAAATTGTCACTGTTTTTAAATGTGCAAATACTGTACATGCAGTAACATTAGGTTTAAGATACGTTTCTTTTTAAATTGCAATATAAAAGTAGTTTCAGTATGTCAGTAGTTATGTCCAATGAAGGACCTGCAAGATTTTCAAAAACAAGGTTATTTTTAATGCCACAATTATATTCTATTTTTAAACTTCTATTAAAAGGAATCTCAGACCAAATTACAAATATTGCTTTCTATTTTAAAAATAGAGCTACACTTTTTTAAAATGACAGGTAATGAATCCTACAAAGCAATGTAAGTTCACTTATGAAAAATAACTGCAATGGTTCTAACAGAAGATGGTCTTAGCTTAATTATTAAGACTGCCACCAGTCTTTAAGAGTTCAATTTAATGCTGAAATGTTGGAAATTCTCATACAAGAAAATACAGGCATAGCAAAGGGTGTTTCGACTATTGTTTCTTTTTAAAAATTACACGAAATGTTGAAACACGTATGATTCCTTATTTTTAATTTAAAAAATAACTTTACAGAGTAAACTAGTACCTTAAATATATTTTAAACTAAACTTTCTTCACAACCCATGCAAAAAATAAGCTCTCTGGAAGGAAAATTCACTATTGGCAGCTAATCCAACAGAGAAACAGACACAGGGTTTTGTGCTGCTTATTTACATCCTTATCACAATGTACATTTGAAGAAAATTCACCACACCTCTTCTCCCCTTGCGACCACAACAAGAGTAACCACACTTCATATTCCCAGTTCCAAATTCGCGGTGCCATCATGCAGTGCGGCTTAATTTTGACCCACATTCCTCTTACACTAAGTGAAAAACAACACCTTGTTTATCTGCACCCCAATTGAGGAGGGGGTGGCAGCGTCTGCGGCTAAAGCTGGGCGGATGCACCCGCTGCCCTGCCCACGCGGAGGACCCCGCCCCCCGAGGCTCCCCCGCAGCTCCGCGCCCCCCCCTCCGCGCCCCATCGGCCCGACGCCCAGCCTGCAGCGCGGCGCCCGAGCCCCGCAGCACCGCGCCCTCCCCGCGCCCCACTCGACGCCCCGCGCCGCCCCGCCCCCGCCCCCCGGGCCTCACCAGATGGAGCTCTGGATCTTGCGCTGCAGCGCGCTGGCCTCTGGCCCCGGCAGCCCGGGCACGAGCGCGGGCAGGGCCGGGCCCAAGCCGGGGGTAGGCTGCGGACGGGCGTCGGGCTGCGGCGGCTGCGGCTCCTCGGCCATCGCTGCCGGGCGCGGGCGCGGGCGCGGCCTACGGCCCGGGGCTCAGCGCGGCGCCGCCCGCCGCCGGGGGGGGCATCACCGGGCCGCGCTCACAGCGGCCGCGGCATGGCGGCGACTCGCCGCGCCGGGCCCGGGCGTAGCTCCCAACCGCGAGGGCAGTACTGGTCTCCGGCGGGCGTCTGCCTCGCCGGCGCTGACCTGCGAGTCCCCTCCGCCGCAGCCCTGCCGCTCCACGCCGCGCCCGCGCCGCCACCGCCGCCGCCGCCGCCGCCCCGCGCGGCCCGTGCGCAGCCGCAGTGCGGCCCGGGACGGCGAGGCGAGCGGCGGGGACGCGCGCGGGCGCGCGGACGGCGGCGGCGGGGCTCGCGTGAGGGGGTGGAGACGCCGGGGTAACAGCGCGCGGCGTGGACCGGCTCTGGTGTCTCCACGGCGGCGAAGCGAAAGGAAGCGACGTTGCCCTTCCCCCACAGGGCGGTGATTTCCGCCTGTGCCCGGCGAGCGCGCGGGCAGGTGAGGACCGGGACCGCCCCGGGCGAGCACCCAGGGTCGAACACGCCACAGCTGACCCGCAGAGGCTCGGCGACGGAACCCGGGGTCGGATCCCCCCGGCCGGGCGCCCAGAGCCCTCCGGATCTGGCCCCACCGCGGCCGTCCAATCCCGGCCGTCGTCATCGCCTGCCAGAGCGCGGGCGCCAATCAGCGCGGTCTCCATGCGGCTTCGTGCGCACGAGCGCATCCACCTCAGCGCCCACCCGGGTCCTGTGCGCCGCCCTCCACACGAGCACATCCTGCTCCCCTGTACCTCGCCTCTGCCCTCCACATGAGCGAATCCTCCGTCTGGACCCCACCGGTGCACCCCTCCGCTGCCCTCCATGGGAGCGCATCCTCCACGCCCCGACCCATGCATCTCTCCACTGTCCTTCACGCGAGTGCGTCCTTCTCGTCTCCCACCCGTGCACCTTCACCATCCATACGAGTGCATCGTCCCTCTGGCCGCACACATGCATCTCTCCACCGTATTCCACACAAGCTCATCTTCCATGCCCCCTACTTGAGTCCTTTCCACCCACCCTCCACATGAATGCAGCCACTCTCCTTCACCCTCACCCGTGTACCTCTCTACCTGCCAAGCTCCAGGTGTCCCCACCAGGCCCCTGCGGTAGCTTCCCTCTTATGTGCGCTTCCCCCACCAGCCTATGTACAGCCTGTGTACAGTTCCTGTTGCCACTTGCCAGCCCACCTGAAGGAGCCGTGTGTAATGCAACAGGAAGCTCAACACACCCAGCAAGGTGCCAGTTAGAACCAGGACACTGATGGTAACACACACACACTCATACCCCTCTGAAACTATGACCACCCACCACAAACGACCTTGTTCCCTTCAGGAGCAGAAGAATTGGCCTTCCTAGGTGGAGCTGGTCTGCAGGCACAGAAAATGGCAACCAGGACGTCTCGCACACATGAACAGCTGCTCAACCACTCTGACCGGCTTTACATTTCTTAGTCTCTGTCAGGCTTGTACCTATCTGTGTTTCTGGCCATTTTCTCGCTGTGCATGGGCTTTGAATTGTGAAGTCCTGCCACCTTTCAGATTCCCAGTAAGCAGTTAGTCTAATTGGCTTGGGTCGCCTAGACTTTCACGTTCCATACAGTTCCCTGCCATTGACCCTGTGCCACTGGACCCTTGTCCGCTGACTCTGAATTGCTTGCACTTTAGCAAGTGGAGGGTAAGGAAGGACCACAGTGTGCAAACACAGCTACTTTATGAGAGTCCAGGCCTTTTATGTTCCATGTACTTCAGATCCCCATTGCATGGACATCATGCACCCCAATAAGCTCCCTTTTTTATAACCCAAGGTCATAATTTGCTCAGCCACTTTAGAAAACTACAGCTGGTACTAAGATTCAAGTTGCATATATGCCTTGGTGTTCTACAGGCAGACTATTTTTTCTGGACCTAATCAATAGACATGGTGTACAGTGGACATTGGCTTTGAAGAAGAATAAAAATAGCTAGCACTGGTGGAATACTTTCAGAACTCTAGGCTAGCGCTTTCCATACATTATCAGTTATTCTTTCATAAAATTTTACAATTTTACAGGTGAAATAGAAATTTAGAGTGGTTAAATGGTTACCAGGTTACTAATTGTAAGATGGAGGATGTGAATCCTGGGAGTTTAATTCCAAAGCCTGCAATGTAACTAGGATTATACAGAAAGTCTTGAATGTGTGTGCAAACTCTATGTCCATGGGGAAGACGGAGGAAGTAAAGAGGTGGAAAAGTCACCAAGTTCCCCAGGCTCTAATATTTTATCTTACCAAGAGAGAATGATGGCTTCGCATTGTCGCATGAGGGAGAGGAACACACTTAAGACTGCAGAAAACTCACTGAAGGAATGACTGAGATCTGCTGAAGCCCTTAAGAAAAAGAAACTGAGAACCAAGATGTCTTTTAAAAAGTATTCAACTGGGTGTCACACAGGCTGGCTTCCCAAGTGCAACTTTTGTTGACTGATTAATAGGTTCCCTAAAAGAGCCACCTTGCCCCAGCAGCCACTAGAGGGCTCAGCACAGTTGCAGCCCGAGCTGCCTTCTAGCACTGGTGCTAGGGGCGCCCTGTTGGACCTTCTTAGGTCCCACCTGCAATGAGAGGGCTCCCACATGGTATCAGACTGAAAAGACCTTATCACCAGAACGAGACATCCTTTCAGGAAGGGAAAAGACAATCCCTACTACTCACTTAACACTTGTGAGTAGAATGAGTGAGTGCTTTAGTACAGTCTCAGAGAGGCAGAGGCAGGAAGAGTCCAAGTTCCAGGCCAGCATGAGCAGTTTAGCCAGACCCTATCACAAAATAAAAAGGGCTGGGAGGTATAGCTAGCTGGGGGAGCCTTTCCTAGCATGTATGAGATCCTTCGTTCAATCTCCCGTACTGTAGGAGTGAAAAGTCACTAAGAAGATGGGGGGTGTGGTGGGACAATGAAGTTACCCAAATTTATCGTTGAAAATTCAGACCAAGCCCAGAGTGGCTGAGTAAAGGCCAGGGTGCAGCAATGTGTTTGTTCCCGCTAGTGAGGAGTCCTATATATACTAAGAGCCCTCACGGACTTCAAACTGACATAGCTCATTTTGTAACTTTCAGTTTGACTCAGTGGGAAGTAATATAAAACACTGGAGTAAACATGAATTCTCAAGATAATAGATTTTAAGCTTCCAATATTTGAGGAGTGTTAATTTGTCCTATGAGAAAAGGTGAGACAGTGGAAAATTTTGAGGAATACTGATATAGTTGGAAAGGAAAACTCTAGTCTTAGAGCAAAAGATCTGGGAATTGAAACCTTCTGTTTTCATCTCTATAAAGATGAAAAAAATGTTCGAAGGGGTGGTGCACATCTGTAATCCTAGCACTTGAGAGGCTGAAGGCAGGAGGGTTGCTGCAAATTCAAGGCCAGCCTGGACTATGTGGCAAGATCTTGTCTTCAAAAAAATAATAATACTAATAATGGAAATAATGGCCAATCCTACCAGGTTTTGTAAGAAACAACACAAAAGGTAATATGTAAGGCACAGAAGAAGGGAAACTGCAAGGTGGATTGTGATTTCCTCAAAAGGTCAAAGGTGATGACCATGTTCATTTTTTCTAGTTGTTCTAGGACATCATTCCTGACTCCTAGATGCTTAATACATATACTTTAATTCAATGGCTACCTACCCTTTTTTTAGCTGAGTAAAATATACTCTCTTGCTTTCTTATGTCACTAAACCCTATCTTCTTCATGAAACTGTAAACTGTTTATACTTTCAAGACTGTAGCATGTACATTTATCATATACAGTATTCACCATGCCTAATGCATGATAGTATCAGACACAGAAAATATAAAAAATGCACACATCACCCAAGCTAGCTGCCACAGGAGAGCTCTTAGTCAGAACGGAAGGGCATTCAAACCTTCTTGGTTTGAAATTAGGGCACAGCAGGTAGATAGTAAGATAGGCAACCCTGGGTGGCATGAGAGAAAAAAAATTTGCCTACACAAAGCAGAGGAAATTGAGAGATTTGACAGATGCCATCTCAGATAGTTCGAGGAGATTGCTAAGGTATCTGACCCTAAACCCTTTCAAACACCACTCCCAGCACTGAAAAAGGAGGAGGAGGAAGTTTCATGATCAATTGGAAAGTCTCAAAGACTGTTTATATGAATTTCAAACTCATCCATACTAATATCCCCCATATGAAACCAGATGCTCCAGATGAAACCAGATGCTCCAGATGAAACCAGATGCTCTTTTGAGGCACTTGAAAGCCTAGGTAGTGGGGAGGGTCTATGCATTCTAGCCATTTGAAGAAGGGTTCCCCTGTTCAGTATTAAAAACTACAGTCCTGAGGATGTAGATTGCTTCTGTAATGTGCTAATTCCTGAGCTGGATCTCTACCACTGCCAAAAATAAAACAAAACAAAAAGGAAAAACTGAACAAAACCTGTTAAAACTGTCTTCTAAATCCAAGAAGGATGAACATGTAATGCTCAAGAATCAGTGGAGAAGGTAGTTAACTCATAGTTGTTTAGATATGGCATATACATAAAAGTAACAATATAAAATTAAAATCTAGTTTAGGTGGTGGCAAACTTTTTCTGTGAAAGGCCAGCAGTCAATAATTCTGGTTTTGTAGTCCATACAACCTTTCGTTAAAATTACTTCTTTCTGTAGCTGTAATATGAAAACAGCCAAACATAATCAGTAAATGAATGGACATTCCTGTGCTTCAGTAATTAAAAAATGAATTCCTCAGGTGAGGTTTCATACACTCAAAACAGACTAAATAAAAAGTCAAGTAACACCTTTACAAATCAGAATGCCAAAGCAAAGCGACTATATTAATGACAGTCGTGATTTATATGGAAAGAATACCTGTAGCAAATAATAAGTAAACTAATAGCAGGTCTTTTGAAGTCAACAGGAAAATGGTGAAATTAAAGCCTCAATTTTCTGACTATAAATAAATTTGATGATGTTGTTGTTTATTCAAATGAAATATCCTTCTGAAATTAGAAAATTTCCAGGTTAAAAGAGGAAAACATAATTAAAATAATGTGCTTAAGTAGACAAAAATTGAAAGTAGAACAATAAGCACAAGATTTTGTGGAAAATGGTGAATGTGTTTAATTCAAAATAAAACATATTGAACATAAAATTGTGATAGTAACCATTAGAAAAGCAGAACATGTATGTAAGTCACAATCTAGTAGTTACTCAAAATAAAATTTAAATAAATATAAATTATAAGAAACTTAAAATATTCTGGGTTGAATTTAATAATATAATTCTATAAGACACCCCTAAGTCATAAAGAAATACGCAAGCCAAACACAAAAGTAACAAAAATTATGCAAAACAAATAGCAAGCAATAATTAGGTTGGGTAGTCATACATTTATCTGGCAAAAAAAATTGCGTGTAAGGCAACACAGAGCAAAAGTATTAAAAACTATTAATACAAGTGAGAAAGTGAATGGTCTGAGATATAGGGGAGTTTTTTTTTTTAAATAAGTGATAATATGCTGATGAATTGAAAAAAATACAAAAAAAAACCTAAGAAAGCATAAGCTAACTATTTTCACAAATAAACACAACTAAAAATTCAAGGAAGATGTAATTACAATCATATAAAAACTCTTCCGGGAAAAGAAAAAGAGACTGCACTGCCCAACACATAATATAAGAGCAATAACTTGATACCCAAAACAAGCAAGGGCAAGTAGGCAAGAAAATTTCAGGCCAAATTTATTCATGAACGTATCTGGCAAACAAACAAATATAATGTTAGAATATCAAAGACAATAAAATATTTCAAAATGGCAAGTGACAAAGTGCAACTTACATCTAAATTGCTAAAATGATTGAATATTGCAAAATCTATGAAATTAACTACTTTTTGACATTATAGCAGGAAATGAATACACACCTAGCAATAGAAACTGAAAAATCATTGGTTAAACTTTAACACTTTAAATGATTTGTAAAAAAAGCAATCTCAGCAACAGAAGACTGTTACTTGACTTTGTGTAACCCTATATAAATGACCCTCCATAAAGCTATGACTCAGTAGTAATGTATAAGAAGGATTTCTTTGATAATTATGAAGGCAGGGTGATTGTTACCACTTTTTCTGTTCAACTATACACTGAACATCCTAAACTAGGAGTGAGATGAAAAGAAAGAATAAAATACTGAAAAAGGGATTTTAGAGTGAAATAAAGAGAAAAGAAGAAGTGCATATTTACGCACATCCACACACATTACATAATTTTCACAAAGATATGCACTATTTAATATTTTAAAAGGGTAAAGACTTTTTAGGATATGGTAAAGTTTTACTGAAAAATAATATGTAGCTATTAATAAAAGTAGAGAGATAAGCTATTCCCTGGCCCAATTTATCTTGATTCTTCTTTTTTTCCCCAGGCCCCTCCCCTCCCTTCAGTCCCTCTTCCCCTCCTTATTTACAAAAGCTTTGTTTCCATTTTATTCTCGTTTTTCCTTTTTCCATCCTCTCTCCTCCTTTTTTTTTTTATTTTTATTTTTTTTGCAGCACCGGGGATTGAATCACAACCTTGCACTTGCCAGGCAGGCGCTTAGGCCACTGAGCTAGAACCCCGGCCCTTCTCCTCCCTTATTCACCTTCCCAAACTGAACAATTTTCTTCCTATTTCCCAATATCTGTTATATACTTCGGTCCTTATTTACCCTTTTAGTTTCTCATGCCAGAGAAATAATACAATATTTAAACATGTGTGTCTGATTTATTTCACTAAATAGTATGGTCTGAAGGTGCATCCATTTATCTAGAAATGTCTCAAGTTTATCTTTCTTTATGGTAGATAGTACTTCATTGTATTAAAAAAATAGACGTCTTCTACATCCATTCAGTCATTGATGGGCATTTGGGCTGTTTGCAAGAGTTAGTTATTACAGACTGTGCTGCTATAAACATGGGTGTGCATATATCACTGTAGTATGATGCTTTTAATTCTTTTGAGAAGATACCAAGAAGGGAAATAGCTGGGTCAAATGGAACCTCTAATTTTAGTTTTCTGAGGAATGTCCATACTGATTTCCAAGGTGGTTGCACCATTTGATACTCCCATCAACAGAGGGGAAGGGTTTCCTTCTCTGCATAGCCCCACCAGCACTTGGTGTTGGTTGATTTCTTGATGATAACCATTCTTTCTGGAGTGAGATGGAATCTCACTGTTGTTTTAATTTGCAACTTTCAAATAACCAGTGATGTTGAATATTGTTTCATATATTTATTTGCCATTTATTTCTCAACTGAGAAGTGTCCATTCATTTCAGATGCCCATTTTTTGATTGGGTCCTTAAATTTGGAAGGATCAGATTTTTTTTTTAGTTCTTTATATATTCTATATATTAGTACTTTGTCTGAGGAACAGCTAGAAAAAAGTTTTTCTCATTCTGTGGTTGTGTTTTCACTCTGTTGGTGGTTTCTTTTGCTGTGCAAAGGTTTTTAATGAGATAGGATCCAGTTGTTGATTCTTTCTAATATTTCCTGTGTGATTGCGGTTTTGTTCATAAAGTGTTTGCCTACACCAGTGTCCCCAAGAATTCCATCTATTCTATCTTCCAGCAGATATAGTGTTTCTGTTTTAATATTTAGATCTTTGATCCATTTCAATTTTAGTTTAGTGCATGTTGAAGAATACTCAGTATTTTCTTAGATTACTTTTCACAAAACCTATAGATGAACTACAGTCCAGTAAGGTATTTCATGGAATTTGTGGGTTGATTCTAAAATTTATGTAAAATATTAAATGGTCAAGAATTGTTAATTTTCAAGAACAACAACTGATTTCTCCCAGTTCATATCTAAACATATGTGGTTTGGGTAATTAATATGATATTGGATTGGTGCAAGAACAGAGAAACTAATGAAACACAATAGAGTGTTCTTGACTACCCATATAGATGGGAAAACTTATTCAGTGTAATGATGGGATTACAAATTATTGGCTAAAGAATACATCATGTAAGTGAAATAAGCCAGGCACCAAAAGACAATACTGTATGATTTCACTTATACATGGAATTTGAAAGAGTTAAATCTCATTAGGAGCACAGAGTACAAAGATGGAGGAAGGGAAGATGTTATTCAAAAGATATAAAGTCTCAGTTTTTATCTGTTGCACCAAATGCTGACCATAGTGAATAATAATGTATATTTCCAAATTTCTAAATGAAAAGATTTTTAAGTTTCTCACTAAACACACACACACTCACACAAAGTCAGTGAGGTGATGGATATGTTAATTGTTTTGATTGAATTGTTTACAATGTATAGATTGAAATATCACATTGTACCCTATAAATATTATTTGTCAATTGAAAAGGAGACAATTTTTAAAAATAATACTCAAGAGGTAACATATTATTGCAAGATCACACAATAAGAGAAACCTTTTCAAATTAAGTTTTCAAAAGCTCCTAGATCAAAAAAAAAAAAAAAAAAAAACCTCCTAGGTCCTAAGACACTATTGGGAAATCTCCTGGTGCCTAATGAAGTCTTTGCATCTTGGATGGACCCAAAGTACTTTTAGCATATCTCTTATAATGCAAAAGAATTCACCTATGAGGAAGTGACCATGTTGTTATAAGGTTATTGTGGGAAGTGGCTAAACCTGGAGATTGATCACATGTGCAGAGCTCCCAAGGTGAGCAATGTGAACAGCTGTTCTAGCTCCGAGACCACAGAGAACCAGAAGCAGTCCAAGCAAACAGGTTGCTAGGCATAACATTAACCTGCCAAGTGTATAAATAAATGCACTGCAGTCATCAAGCAGTTCCCTTCACTCATCCAGAGAGAGGGCTTCACCTGATCTCAGCTTTCTGTTTCCTGACTCTTCTTTATTTCTTCATCCTCTACCACCCTTCACTCCAAGAATTTTGAGAGCTTCACTGGACATGGCATATTGGTGCCTGAACATGGACTCAGGATATGAAGAAATAGTTGGTGAAGGAACACCTCTGAGAGTGCAGACATGAACAAAAACAGGCTCAAGAGAAGCCAAGGGGAGAGAGGTGTATTGATATTGATTTCATCAGGTATAAAACATGAGACAAAAATAGGTTCACTAGGGCAACAGTAGTAAATAGAAATGCTTGTTGCACTATTATTTCCATATTCACATTTTTCTGTGGACTTGGATTAGGGAGTGTCTTAATGGTAATACACTCATTGAGATGACAATGGAGGATTTGGCTCAAAGCACTATTTTATTTTATTTTATTTTATTTTATTTTATTTTATTTTATTTGCAGCACCAGGGATTGAACTCAGAGCACTATTTTAAAACTAAGTCCTGAGCAAAAAAAAAAAATGGTGGAACAACAGCCTCCCCCACCATAGAGCTGAAACCCTCTAGGTTTACTCAATCAGATAAGGAAGGAGCTGTGGGGGAGAAGAAGGACCCTTCCCCACTAGAGGAGTGTTTCATTGAGGCTTTAGTTCTTTCCACCCAAGGTAAAATCAATAACCTTAACTGAGCCACAAGGGACAACTTCTGCCTTTTCAGTTCAGAGAATTTTTGCTGTATCGCAGGATGAAACTTCACCTCTCTCTCCCTTGCAATTGGTGCTAAAAGAAGCCCAAGGGTCAGGGAAGCCCATGGAGGGTTTTCAACATATCTACTGTGTTACTGAACTCTAAGTCCCCAAATTATACATCTTCATGAAGTTGCACCCTAAAAGAGTTAAAATAAGCTACCATGCTCTGTGGCCCCATGGGCCCTCTTACCTTGGGTTTAATAGAGTTCTAGGACTACAGGTTTTGGTCCAAAATGATTGGAAAGAAATGGCTAAAGCATGTTTAAGTTTGGGGGATTATTTCTTGTGGAAGGGAAATTTTGTTTATTTGTGCACAGATCAGTCTACCCACACAGCCAGCTCAGTGCATCGCAGGACCACAGAGGGGTGTGGGCCAAGCAGAGAGAGGGCCCTGCATTCTGGCCCTAGGCAGACTCATCCAGGATGTCCCAGCCACCTCTGCACCCACCTACCAACCATGTCCATGGCCCCTTGTGTTCTGCACTCAGCTCAGACCCCAGGAAGCACACCTGCTCAAATTGGAGGAGAAAAAAGTAAAAAAAAAAAAAAAAAAAAAGAAAGCAGCCATGGCTGTAGAGGCAATGACTGTAGTGTCCTCCAGAAAGCCACCTGGAGGACACTGCACCCACCCACCAGCAAAGCCAACCTGGAGATGAAGTCCATCCCTGACAGTGAGGTTGACACTGACCCCCTCCTGGCTATCAACACCAAAGCATTTGTGCCAGACTGTGAGGCTGAGGGGCAGTAGTCCTCTCCTCAGGTTGATGAGCGACCACAGCTGCTGCCACCAGGGGAGCTCACCTGTAGCCCTGAGGCAGCAGAATGGGAGCCACAGTGTTGGGAGCAGCAAGCAGGAGCCCTGGGCGCCCAAATACACGATCCAGGTTTTTTCTTCTACAGAAAAAACTGGATTACAGACTGTTATATCGGCCTTGCAAGATTATTTATCCACTCCAGTTAACCTCTTTTCAGACAGTACTTCTGTTTGTGGTGTGATGTGCCATGTTAAAATTGCCACTATACACACTGGCCAAAAAGATCCTTTTCTTTTATTTCACATTCTCCAATTTGCAATTCAGTCATGCCATGTCCCCTGTTTTATTGGTCATTTATGTTCTCATTCCCAATTGCCAGGGAAATGCTACAATAGATAGACCGCTGGCTCACTGTTGCTCCCTCAGATACCATTCAACAGGCTTCTACCTCCCATGCCACCTCCCATCAAAATGCTTCTGCCTTGTGCAAACATTTCCTTTTAACTCAGGAACAAGTTCAACAAATTGTTAAACAATGTTCCTCATGAATAATACATCTTTCCTCACTAACCATGGGGGTTAATTTCCAATGGTTACACCCCAATCATCTCCAGAAAATGGATATAACTCACATTCCAGAATTTGGCTATTTACATTGGGTCCACATTTCAGTAGATACTTCCTCAGGATTTACTTTTGCTTCTGCCCACACTGATGAAGCAGCTAAACATAAAATAGCTCATTACTTGAATGCCATTAGTGTCCTTGTCTGTCTGCAGGCACTTAAGACTGAGAATGGCCCAGCTTATAGAAGTGCTGCCTTCCAAACATTTTGTAAAACATTTCACATTTCCCTTATCACAGGAATTCCTTATAATCCTCAAGGTCAAGGAATTGTTGAGTGTGCTCACCACATGCTAAAAATTCAACTACAAAAACAAAAGGGGGAATCCTTCCCTACATAAAAAATTCACACCTCATAATAGACTTTGCTTGGCAGTATATGTGATTAACTTTTTAAATCCTACAGGGATGGAACTACAACAGCAGAAAGACAATTCAATCAGGCAAAGGAAAAGAAGCTAGGAAATATACTTTGGAAAGATCTTCATACTGGCCAATGGAAGGGACCTAGCCCAGTGCTAATTTGAGGTTCAGGGTATGCTCGTGTCTTTCCAGAGGACACTGAATGACCTATCTGGGGGCCAGAGCATGCTATCTGACTGTGTAGTGGACCCAGACCTGGAAAAGGAGTTGGTTCCACCTTTCAAGAAGTTGATAGTTCTGTGGCAGTGATGCCTCAGAGACAGCATCACAACCAATAGGCAAGGATGGGGCTAAACCCAACCTGGGGCCAATTAAAGAGATTACCCAGAATGCCCAGGAATTGGTAACTAAAAATGGGAATCAAAGGTCTGAGTAGGTGACAGAGTGCATAGAGATAACTGAGCTGGAAAGTACATGAAAGAAAGGGACACAAAAGTTACCAGTATTTTTAAGACAAAATAAAATATGAAAAATGTCAATTGTCAATAAAAGATTTTGTTCCTTCCAAATTCTTCTTGTAATCTCTGCTAATTGACCTACAAAAAAATGTGACTAGGTTATTTATAATTTCAAATTTCCAAAATTTTAAAAGAGTTATTATAATGCAATTTGGCAAAAATATATTTGGGTGCATTCATATTGTAAGCAGATTGCTTTTATTTTTGTTTCTATGTCTGTTTGTCATATCTGTGAACAACTGTTTATTGTTTTACTTGAGCACAAAAATTTTTTTCTCTTTTTTTCTTTTGCATGTATAGATCACTTGTTCAAAATTTAATTTGGGTTATAGATTTAAAAAGCATGCTTCCACCTGGGTTGCTAGCTGGTCAATATGATATCAAAATTAGTTTTCTCAGAAGTCATCAGAAATTTGTTAAGGTAACTAAATAGGAACCCTTCAGGCTTGGGGAATTATCGGTCAAGGCTCCCTTTGATAAATAAGAAAGTGGCTGCCCAGAAGCATTTGTCCAGTTATCGTTCATTAATAGGAAGCCCCAATGATCTCCATAGCCTTAAGGGAGACTCTCCAAAAAATGTCATTAAAGATATATTATTGCTATATGTTTACATTGGTCATTGTCAAAAGATTAAGTTTTCTAGACAATAGGTTTTTATTTAAAGATACTCTGGTACAAAGAATTTCTTCTTGCTATGATGATTGTTATTAATCTCATGGCATATTAAATGTATTTATGCCTTCAGATGTACAGGCCTTCCAAAATGCAAAATAAGGATTATTTATGGTGGTATACTTTTCTTTCAGATTCAGACCCTTGCCTTTAACAAAAATTTATGTGATGTATATGCTATATATGTACCTACATACTTAAAGATTCCTAGACATTATACAGTCTGGACAATGTCACAAATTTATTCAATGACATCCCATTAAAAGTCAACAAGTTAGGGACTGGGGATACAGCTTAGTGACACAGCACCCACCTACCAAGCACAAGATCCTGAGTTTCCAGTACACGGAAAAAAGAAAAAAGATCAAGAGGTTAGGTAAAAGCTTCTTATGTACTAGATGGAGATGATTGAATAAAAGACTATTTTATGTTAAAATGGAAATTTAGGTGCATTACAAAAATGTCATCACGATTGTCATGTTACAATATTATGTATGACTTTTGATTTCAAATTTTCTGTGTAAAACTATGTAACTATTGTCTGTTAACATTCTACAGGAATTCAACTACTAAAGCATCCATGACTGATAGGAAATAATGGTTCTATTTTCTATTTCAAGGTGCTTTATAGTCAAATAAAATTATAATAGTTAAGTATACTACTCCCAATATAATGTTATGCCATTAACCTTCTCTTCTGGATGTTCAACAACTGAGGTTTGGAGACCAAAAACTAGACAGACAGATGGGTTAGGAGGACAGCCAATACTTTGGTCCTAGCCCTCCAAGGTCAATGAAAGCCCAGGACATGAGAGAAACTTTTAGCAACATTCTACAACTCTGGTACGTTATACAAACTCCTGACCAAGGAGATTGTGGGACCACAGAGGAAAGTAATCAACGATGTATAATGTGCCTTAGGAGAGTCACCAGGAGAGAAAAATCTCCCAAGTTTTCACAGAAAGCAACTTTGTCAAGCAATGACCATGACTCACCCAGACAGCTGACACTGAAGGAAGAACTGAGAGGTGATATGCATGTTTCCAAGGTAAATCCTGAGGAGAGCTAACTGACCTTGATAGAAAAATTTTAATTAATACAGGTCTTACCTTAACTTAGTCTTAAACATTCAGCAAGAAAGTATGACTACAAAACGTATAAAACAATACCATAGTAATATGCTAGCTGTAAAAGAAATTCAAATCACTAACACCTTCTGATAATTTCCAGTTATACTCGTAACTGACTACTGTTATGGATTAATGGGCTATATAATGTTAAATTGCTGAATGCAGGGATCTGAAATCCTTGGACTGGAAATCTTTAAACGAGTAGGTTCCCTCAGAATGGAAGGGGTTTAAAAATGAGAGAGTCTTCTATAGAGTCCTCCAGGCACAGCTCCTCCAACTTCAACTGACCACACATTGTTTGCCACTACAAAACAGAAAAGGAGGAGATGTGGGGAGTGGATAAAGCTGGAAATCAATCACACATATGGAGTGCCTGAGGTGAGCCATGTGAACAAGCTGTTCCAGCTCTGAGAACACAGACAACCTGAGACAATTGAAGCAAATAAGTTGCTAAGCAGAGGAGTGTCCCATAACATCAACCTGCTGGGTGTTTAAATAAATGCACTGAAGTCATTCAGCAGTTCCTTTCCCCCATCTGAGAGAGGGCTGACCTGACCTCAGCTTTCTATTTCATGATTCTTGTCTTTATTTCTTCTCCTGTAACATCCCTCACATCAAGTATTTTGAGAGCTGCACTGGACTATATATGTGCCTATAATTATAAGGTCATTCATAATCTATGAAAGGGTAACTTTCAATAGAATTGCATCAGAGAACTCTAATTGTAAGAGGTTAAGGATGCATGATCAGAAAAGTAAATTAACAAAATTAAAAGAAAAGGAAGTATATATAAATATCACAAAGTTTAATGTGTACACATTTATGCTAATCTAAATGTATTTCTAAAACATTTTTATGTCTAAAAATTTCTTCTTCAAGAAACCAGTTTTTGACATAAGTATATGTAATTCATTTTCAATGAAAAAATAAGGTTTCCTTTCTCTTTTGAAAGTAACTACAAGGTACATACTAGTATTTGTGTAATTCAGTCCCTTACCCTGTAGATACTACTGTGTTTTACTTGTTATTAAGGGAAATAGAAAATTTAGAAATAAGAAAAATGTGCCATGTCTAGCAAATTCAGCTAGTATAATCCTTTGCTATTCCAAAAAGAATGCTTATAAATGATCACCAAAAACCTAATTTGTGCTCTACTTACTATAAAGAATAACTAAGAATTTTCCAGTTTTTAGAACAAGCAAAGATATTACTTGACTGACTTTGGATTATTGAAAAGCATTACCTTGAGAGGGGACATTGATTTTTCTGTAATCATCACTTTGGAAAGATGTATATAATTCATGTCCATTAACTTTGATTCTTTTTTACTTGAACTGTCTTTAGAAATGTTTCTTAAAAAAATTGTTGCTATTGGAAATTTCAGTATCATTCAGTAAGTCATGAATTTTCAACTGTTCCTTCTTCAAATTTACCTATTTTAATGAGATAACAGTATTACTTGGAATGTTGGAAATATTATTGGCAGACAGAGATTTTACCTTTAAAAAATGTTCTTAATGCTAATTTAGATACTAACTAATGTTGAGTTAACAAACAAAAAAAATGAAACGTGAATGGATTGCAAAATATAAGCATATCCCTCAGAAAGGAGACACAGTTGACTCGCTAGTTTAATAGTAACTTATTCATAGCTTACCTGACAACTTCAAGATACACAGTGGTGTAAAAGGCATCATATAAAGAGTAAAATTCCTGAAAGGTAAGAATAATTTTAAAAATATGATTTTGAATAAAGCAAATGTAATACATACGATCAAAACTTCTCAATAAATGTGATTTTTCATGAGAAAATATGGTATTTAATAATTAAGAAATTATTTTAAGTCTGTCATGCAAGATGGATACTCAGAAAAGAGACTAAATGAATACAGAGGTTTAAAGATTGAGTTGATGAGATTTTTTGTTTTGTATTTACTTAATCAGCATACATGTTAGATAGGATAGTGGGTTTCACTATGAGAATTTCATACATGCATATTACATACTTTGATCATATCCTTCCTCCATTAACCTCTATCACTCTCCCCTCCCTTTGTCCCTTTCCTCTTCTTCAGTAATCTCCCTTCTACTTTCATGTCCTTTTTTCTCTTCCAGAGTCCTCATAGGAGAAAAAATATGAGCTTCCTGTCTTTCTGAGTCTGGTTTATTTCACTTAACACGATGATCTCCAGTTTCACCCATTTTACTACAGAATATATCATCTGTTTTTTTATGGTTGAGTAATATTGCTTTGTGTATAATACACATCACATTTTCTTTTTCCACTCATCCATTGATGGGCACCTAGATGATTCTATAGCTATGCTATTCTGAATAGTGCCTTGATAAACACGTGTATGCAGGTACATCTATGATGTGCTAACTTGAATTTATTCAGGAATATACCTAGCGTGATAGCTGGATCACATGATAGTTTTATTTTTAGTTTTTTAGCATCCTCCATAATGATTTTAGTTTTTGAGGAACCTCTGTACTGAGTTCTGTAGTGGCTGTACTAATTTACATTCACATCAACAGTGTAGATTCTTTGTTTCCAGCATCCTCACCAATATTTATTATTTTTGTGCTCTTAATGATAGCCATTCTGACTGAGAGGGAATGTCAATGTAGTTTTTATTTAGCGTTTCCTTAATGGCTAAAGATATTGAACATTATTCACATAGCTATTGACCATTTGGACTTTGAGTGTATGTTCCAGTCATATGCCCATTTATTGGTTGGATTTTTTTAGTACTGGGAATTGAACTCAGGGCTTTTGCACTGGCCCACATGACAAGCTCTTTTATATTTTTTGAGATGGTCTTGCCAAGTCACTGTATTGCTCAGACTTGGTTAAACTTGTGATCCTCCTCCCCCAGCCTCTCCAAGTGCAAGGATCACAGGTGTCAGCACTATCCTCAGTGAACTACTTATTCTTTTAGTGTAAGTTGAGGGTTTTTAAATGTATTTTGAATTTTTTTTAGTTTTATAAGTACACATTTTCTTTTTTACTTTTATTAGTATGTTTGCAATACATAATGATTACATTCACTGAAGGTGATTGTTACATGCAGATAATCCTCTGTTGAAAGAGTGACTGGCCAAGATTTTCTCCTGTTCTGTAGTGTGTCACTTCATTCTGCTGTTTCCCTTGCTATACAGAAACTTTTTAATCTGATGCAATGCCATTTGTTGATTCTTACTTCTAGTGGTGATTTCCTTTTTTACCTTCTCCAACATTTACTCTTTGGAATTTTTCTGTAGGAAAGATTTGTCTCTCATGCTCTCCCTCCTTCCTTATCTTCTTTTATTGTTTAATCATTTTATATCGATGTGTACTGATGGATATTTATTTTATTCTCTTAATTACCCACTGCTATCAATATTTATTTTTTGCTCACTTTTTGCTTTTCTTTTTTTTTTTTTTTTGCGGCACCGGAGATTGAACTCACGACCTTGCGCTTGCCAGGCAGGCGCTTAGACCGCTGAGCTAGATCCCCTGCTCACATTTTTTCCATTTTTGGGTCATGAGTGGTTTTACTGTTTGTCTCCTTTTGACCTGTTTCTTTCATTTTTTAAAATAGTACTTTATCACTTTCTGGAAGACACTGAAGTCTCATCTTATGTTCTCTGTTACCTGTTTTCTTTTATTGAAGATAAACCTGTCTGTATGTCTGTCAATCTTGACACATATCAAAACAGACACAGATTCATGCTGCTGCTCCAAGCAGCAACCTAGCATGACAGGGTTAACTCTAGCATTTCCTTTTCACTTATCTGTAACTTCTTACACTAGAGTGTAAGATGGTACTCTAGTTATCTACCATGGGTTTATTAACCTAGTTTCAGACTCACTAACCCATACCATTGTGAAAAACATACCAAGTAAGGCACAGTTTTTGTGCCCAGATCCCATGCCCAGCCAAAAGGCTGTTTTCTGAGTTTACTTATGTCAGGATCTTTCATCTTCGCTCTTTTCAATATGGTTATGTAATATATTTTTAATACAGTAATTAGGTTCATTTGTAATTTTCTACCGTCATTTAAATTCCCCTAAATTCTGGTTGATTTATATTTTAATTTTTGAAGCAGGATCTTAATATGTTTTGCCAGCTAGCCTTGAACTCCTTGAGCCAAGAAATCCTTTTGTCTCAGTCTCTCAATTAAGTGGGACTATACCATAGACCCTCTTGCCTGATTATCTTAGTTCAGTTTTTAAAAATTTGAATAGAGTCAAATTCACTCTTTTTGATATAGCATGCAATGAGTTTTGACAACTGTAATTCATATTTCCATACAGAGCTGTTTCAGCACGCTAAACATGTTCTTATGCTTCTGCTTTAGAGTTAGCCCTCCTTCGTCCCATTCTGTGACAGGCACTGAGCAGTGTCCGTGCCTAAGTTTTCACTTATTCTTTTACAAGATCATTTAAGTGGGGTCACATAGTACACAGGCTTTTGGACCTGACTTCCTTCACTCACGGTAATACATTAAAGACTCATCCATACTGTACTATGAAAGAATGAGTAGTATTTAGGTGGTTGGATAAATCACAGTTTGTTCACTCACGTATTGAAGCGCATCTGATTTGTTTCCAGCTTCTGGCAATTACGAATAAAGTGTCCATTTTCACCAACAGGATTTTGCCGAATTATCAATTTTCACTTTGCTTCAGTAAATACTTATATCTGGGATATCTAGTTCGTATGATAACTGTGTACACAGCACTATAAGAAACAGCTAAACTGTGTTAACAAAGTCACTACTGTACCACTTTTAAATCCCAGTTCTATTTACTTCAAATACTTACTAGTACTACAGTTCGTATTTGCAAGTTTATTTTTCATTTTTGCCATTCCTATGTGTAACTGGTCTCTCACTGTGCTGAGGAATACAGAATTCCATACCAACATTCATTCTCTTTATATACATTTGCAAGATTTAACCCCATTGTTGATTTGATTCTATCATTTTTTCACGCCATGTTGTCTGTTGTTCATATTATATTCCCCTGTGCTTAACATGTACTGCCACTGCCACTGCCCTCTCCCTGCCCTCTGCCTTCCCCAGCTACCCTGTACCTCCCAGGGTTGAGTTGTGTTACTACAGGACGCACCACAAGGCAAGGTCTAAATTATTTACTCCCTGGGCCTTTATAGAATGTTTGTCAACCCCTGCTTTAGAGGTTATGTTAACACCATGCTGAGGGTTGTGCCTAATATCACCTAAATCATGTGAACTTTTAGTGAATTTTTCCCTGTGAAATAAAACACCTTTGAGCAAAGGAAAACCACCTCTATTGCACTCAGTAACCGTGGTTAGATTGAACACAGAGACAGCTGATGTGTAGATAGTACTCCACTGGGGAGGGGAATCCACCTACTACCTTCTTTCAGCTCAGAAAATGCGATAAATTAGTGCCACTGGAATTTAGCACATTTGAAATAAGATATCTGTGAGAGCCAATTCCAAGATGATCACTCTTGTCAGATCTTAGGGTTGGGAAGTTATAAAATGGGGGGAGGGTGTCATCAGGGCCTGTGTGAGATAAATACATTCTCAAGGAGCTACTAAGAGCCCCAAAATATTTCTTCTCAATCTACATGCACCCCAGGATTCACAAACTTCTCATACTTTGCACACTTGGCAGGCGTTCCTTGACAGAGTTGAACATGTTCAAGAGTGCAACAACTTAGACAAGATGCTCAGGCCAGAACACTTGCCCATCAAACACACCCTCTGAGGAGCTGATGCCAACTCCTGCCTCACGTCTTCAAGGCCAACTGACAGGATCTCAATCAGTTATTCTCCCCAAAGGAGCAGTTTTCCTTTCTGTCTTTAAAATTTTTCCTTGCTTCAACCTCGTGGAATGAGTCCTTGGTTTATTATTGTGTGTGAGGTCCTTTTGGGTAGGGGTGTTGAAACTAGGTCTTGCTGTGTGGTTCAGGCTGGCCTTGAACTCACTATACAGCCCGAGCTGGCCTTGAACTAAAGTCAATCCTCTTGCCTCAACCTCCCGAGTGCTGAGATTTTAGGTGCGCACCAACATACCTCGCCTGTGCATGTTGTCTTATTGCAATGCTATGTCACTCCTAATAAATATCATTTCTTTTTGAAGACTCTCTGATTGTTTAGATTGACACATTAAACTATAAAATCTGTCACATATGCCTATTTCTCAGAATGGAGTGTCTTAAACTACAAATTTCTTAGTTTGAATTTTGGCCTGGAGATATTTCTTCTAATTATAGTAGTGTTTCTGATCAAGGCAGGCTATCCAAATGCTGCTCTAAATAATTGTTTGATCTTTCAAGGGTTATTTAAGTGCTTGTAGTGTATGTACATTCATAATTTCAGGATCATTGCGATTTAAATTTCTTTGATCATTTTTTGGTGCCTGACTTCATATTTAAATTGTGAACTTAAGTTTTTTCGCATTGATTGTTGATGATCATACACATTTTGGCAAGGTAAGAATAAAGCCCCGTTTCAGCCAGGTGTACTTTTTTTTTTTTTTTTTGGTACCAGGGATTGAACTTATGACCTTGTGTTTGCCAGGCAGGCACTTACACCACTGAGCTAAATCCCTGGCCCCAGGTGTATATTTTTGAGATGTTAACAAGACCCTATCAAAGATGTACACTGATAGAGGAGCATAAGTCTATTTAAATTATGAGCTCAAATACAGTTTGGCCAGGAAGTCTACATGTGTGCAAACATGCAGGTAAGGCAAAAATATTGTAGAATAATTTAGAGACACGTAATGAGCTGGTGTAGTTTCTCACTGATTGTAATTCCTCATCCCCTTTAAAATGTTGCCATTGCTAAGGTCCTGTCCTGAAACTTGCTACTTGAAGTGAGTTCTCAAAGAGGTAAAATTATTAGTGTGCTTTTGTAGCTAATGACACAGTATCACAGGCTGAGTAAATTACAAAGAAGATCGTTTTATTGTGGTTTATATTACTGGAGTAGCAAGGTTGAGGGCCTGCACCTGACAATGGTCTTCCTGCTAGAAGAATTCCATGGTGCCACAGGCATCCCATATCTTTTTGATGCAGCCCCTTAATGGATGCATGATTTGTAAATATTCTCTCCAGTTTTATACGTTACTACTAATTCTATATGAGCTTTTAGCTTAGTGAATTCTAATTGTCTATTTTTAACCTTAGTTGCCTCTGCTTTTGGAATCAAATTTAAAAGTACTAATGGCTCAGACTAATGTTGTAAATGTTTCCCTATATTTTATTTAGTAGTCTTATAAATTAAAGTCTCATGTTTTAAGTTTTTAATTCATTTTGGGTTCATCTTTGTATGTTGTGTGAGAAGGGTTCCAATGTCATTATTCTGTATGAGGAATACAGTTGTTTCAACACCATTTTTTAAGAGTGTACTTTCCTCTCTGTATACCGGCGAAAAATCAATCAAGTGTGTATTTGTGAGTTACTTTTGGAGTCTCTATCTCATCTCATTGGTGCTGGTGTCTGATTTTGTGCAATAACATGCCGTTTTAAGGGCTATAGCTTTTTAGTGGGTTTTTAGAAGTCAGTGTGCTGACTCTAGCTTTGTTATTTTTGTTTACAATTGTGTTGGCTATTTAGCCTTTCATCATCCCACATGAAATTTATGATATTTTTCTATTTCTATAAAAAATGTCATTGAAATTTTGATAGGTAATACATTGAAGCTCTGGATCACATTGTTTATTATGAACATTTTAATAAAATTAAAATTGTTTATTAAATCTAATCCATTAACATGAAATAACTTTCCACTTATTTATGTAGTTTTCAACTTTTTATCTGTATTTGATAATTTTCCATGTACAGATATCTCACTTACTTGGTTAAATACATATACCTGTATTTTTATTTTATTTTTGTAGCTTATAAATGAAATTGTTGCCTTGATTTCTTTTTTTCATTGTATGTGTGAGGAAATAGTAACTTTTGTATGTTGGTTTGTGTGCTGCATCAGTACTGAATTTGTTTATTGGTTCTTGTAGGATGCTGCTGAAGCTGGAAACTGACCACACCTGTGGGAGCTGACCAGCCAGTCCAAGCACAAAGACAAGCACAAAGACTACCTGGGGCGAGCCACAGAAACGCTGACTCCAGTACCCAAAAATCAGGCCCTTGTTTTGCCATACATGCAGATTACTAGGCAATGAGGTGTCATGTGACATTAAGTTGCTAAGTGCATAAATAAACACTGCTACAGTGAGGGGGCAGTTTCTTTTCTCCCATCAGGAGAGACAGGGCTACGCATGACCCCAGCTTTTGTCTCTTATTTTTCTCATCCTCTCGCAGTCCTTCACCCAGGAACCCCAAAAGCTGCACTGGTCGCGGCAGATTCTAACAGTTTTTGATAATGTCTGAAAAGAGTGATGACTTACCTTCTTAATTTTTCAATATGGATGAGTTTTAGTTCTTTTTTTTTTTTTTTCTTTTTTCTTCACTGCTTTGACTTGGCTGACTTGGGTTTTTGGAACCATGTCGGTTACTAGTGGTGAGAGTGGGTACCCTTGTCTTGTTTCTGACCTTAACACAAAGGCTATCAGCTTTTCACCACTGAGTATGATACTAGCTGTGGGCTTGTGATAATGATCTTTGTTGTGTTGACGTGTTTATCTTTGTACCAAATTTTTTAGAGTATTTATCATAAAAGCATGCTTAATTAATGTGGTATATCACATTTACTTATTTTAATGTATTTAAACATCATGGCATTATAGAAATAAACTACACTTGGTCAGGTAAATTATCCTGTTAATATAGTGCCAGATTTAGTTTGATAATTTTTTTTAGATAGTATTTTGGTCATTTTGTTTTTAAGAATTTTTGCATATGTATTTGTAAGGAATATTGGCTTATAATTTTCTCATAGTGCTCCTGTCTGGCTTAGGTACCAGGGCACAGTATGCCTCATAAAACAAATGTGGAAGTATTTTCTTCTCTCCAATTTTAAAAGAGTTTTAGAAGTATTTGATTTAGCTAATACAATTAATATTTATGCTTTTTCCCCAGGTAATACCTTGTAGCAATGGAAATTTGGGCTATATTCTTTGAGGATTTGACTAATCTATAGTGATGAAACATCAAGCTCAAGAAAATACTGCAAAGAGAGGATGATGCCTGTATCACAAGAGTGCTGCAAAGCAAATTCTAAAACCCATACAAGAAAGCGTAGAACAGAGAATGAGACAAACACCACATTTGGTTCATTGAACCCAATACCCATTCAAAATCTGTAAGGACCCCCTGAAATTTCACAAGCCTGTCTCCTGTCCCTCTCCCAGGGGTCCTACTTTGAACCACTGGGACACTAAATTACCTCCCTCTAATTCTCTTACTCCTATCTTCCTGGCTGGCTTCCTACGACACCAAGCACCCTTAGTTACTTCCATGCTAACTTTTGTTTTGGTACTGGGGATTGAAATCAGGGCCTTTCCACTGAGTTAATCCTAACTCTTTTTTTTTTCCAGCACTGGGGATTGAATTTACAACCTTGCGCTTGCTAGGCAGGTGCTTACAACACTGAGCTAAATCCGCAGTCCCTTAACTCTTTTCAAAAATTTTTTATTTTGGGACAGGGTCTTGCTACATCACTAAGTTGCCCAAACTGGGGTTTAGCTTGTGAGTCTTCTGCCTTAATGTCCCAGAGCTCAGAGATTACAGGCATTGCTTCAAAGATAGTAATTTACCTGTATCACATGGCAGGGTGCCCATCTGCATTCTATCTCATATCTGCTATGAGGGCAACACTTCCAGAGTCTCGCTCTGGCTTCTCTAATGGAGGCATCTCCAGCAATGTGGTGAAAGGAGAGAAAAGCTGGAGGACAAGGGTTCTCTTGGTTTGGAAATATCCAGCGGGAAAGAATGAAGGTTCTCCTGTCCTCTGACTCCTGGAACCCTCCGTATTATAGGGTACTCACTTTCTTCTGCTGCTGCCTCATCAGGGTTATCCAATGATTCTTCTCTAGGTTAGCCTTCTTGGAGAGCCCCATCTGCCAGCATCAGACAGGTTTATTGAGACTTTTCTCCCCTCACCCAGTTATAGCACTGTCCCCAAGCTTAGACCCTGAATGTCTGGCTCATGTTAGCTGGTGCATCTCTGTTATCACCTGAATCTGCTTGTAGATTCAATACCAGATCCCATGTGCCCTGTGTAAGTCACCCTAGGCATGTGGCTTGACAATCTTGAAGCTGCTTCTTTATCTTGACATATACCTGCCTCACAGCCTCTGTTGAGGAATGTTTTATATTATTATCATTGTTCTTGTTATCACCCCTCTGAGGAAGATCGAGGAGCAAGCACCCCAATTTTCTTTTCTCCCTGGAACTGACTGTCACATTGTGCTGCCTGAACAAAGCATTTATTTTTCCTTTCTCTAGATGAGGAATCTGAGGTTAAGAAGAGTCAATGACTTTCCCAGAGCCCTGCAAGGGAAGCCAGCTCCTCCTGTCACCTGCTTTTACCCTACACTCCAGCAGCACTCCTGACCACTGTCCCACCCTTTGAGCTCTAGAGGAGTGTCCAGGTACCCTGCCAGGCCTCCACAGTAGACTACAGCAGTGTCTCAGACAGCATGTTTGAGAAGCTCCTGCCTGTTCCAGCCCCTCCGGAATCTCTGCCCTACAAGATTTAAGGCCATTCCTAACACTTCACCTCCTCCTATGAATACCCCAAGGGAGTTATTTTTTCAGAGCCTCTGCTCAGCCACTTAGAATGTGGTCTCCCAGGATATCGACTCTGAATGGCAGGGCAAGGAGTTCCCTGGGAAATGGAGTCTGAGATCTGATCAGTTAGGATCCACTATTGAATATATGAGTCCTCAAGATAATTCTCATATCCATCAGAAGACAGTGTTGCTGCCAACTTGGCACTGCAGTAGGAATCTGAAGACTCATCGTTATGTGCAAAGGGGCAGAGAGGGAAATGACAGCACACCTATAAATCAGTCCCAAGTGCACCCACTGGGACATGAGCTGAGAATTGAGCTTCCATTTGGTCACCTGTCCCAACAGGATTTCTGTTATAAGCAGGGTGTCTTCTTCTGTCAGAGGTTTAGTGAACACTAAAGAAAAACATGTCCTGATTTCCTAAAAATTGTGGAGCTAAGTTGCTATAACAAGTAAGCCTTACCACATCCACCCAATAGCACATGGGAAGCTACTTTCCATCAAGCAGGTCCAACGTGGCCACCAGAGACCTGCTGGTTCTGTCCACTCATCAACCCTTCCTGGCTAACTCGGTGACGCCTCATTACCAGAGCCTCGTGTGCTCCCAGCCTCCAGCCTCACCAAGGACAAACAGGTCTACCTTCCTATGAAGGCACAACTGGATCTTTGCAAACTTTCAATGCAAAATAAAAAGAATGTATCTGACCTAGAACTTCTTCCAATATCATCTCTTTTTCTCGTTCACATTCACCCCAGATCCCACCCTCCGTTTTACCTTGATGAGCAGATATTTTTCTCTGTAAAGTGTCTTGGGCACACAATTTCTGAAATTTTTGGGAACTTTTCCTGTTTGAGAGGGGGAAATGTAAGCAGGAATTTAATGATAGGAACGTGTGTGAGTTCATGTCAGAACCCAAAGGATACAAATTTCCTGAATGAATGTGTTTCTAACAGGGTTTATATAAAACCTATGGGAGCCAAAGGACTGAGATGAGGGCTTTCATTTGATCATCTGAGTCCCTCCACATTTCAACTGATCATCTGTATTGTCAGTTTTGACAGTTAAGGTTTCATTTCAACAAACAGTTGTCCAGTTGTCTAGTTGTTGTCTAGTTGTTGTCTAGTGATCACTTGAAAGACTTTTTGCAAACAATTGTGCTTGGAAGTTAAGTAAAGTTGGTCCCAAACCAGAAACCCTGGCTTAAGATCATATGGAGGCTTAGGGACCCCACCTATAAGGCTATTCCTAGCCCCAGTGTCCCTGGCTTCCCAGTACCTCCCAGGTTCATGTTGGTGGCAGAGGCCAGATCTATTATAATATACCTGGCACTTGTGTACCCTGGTGTCCTTTTGGAGAAAGGCATACCCACCCGAATACTTCTCTACACACGCTACTCAACTGATGTGGTTGTGTATTCTGCAGAGCAGAAGTGATAGCATGAAGGGAGAAGTTCATGAGCCTTAAGCACTCCTAGAGAAAGAGGGGAAGAAACCATTTGTACCTGAGCATGGGGAAGTTGGAGACCAGCCTGTTCCAGTTTCGGCTACTTCAACTGCCTTCTCTCCTGGATGAGATCATTGCCAAAGGAGAAAGATGAGACTAGGGAGGAAGATTTTAGTTAAACTCAAAGAAGAAGCACAGATAACATTACAGCACACACTCCACATGACATGCAAGTCTAAGTCAGGTTGCCCAAGACTAGGAGAGCCTAGGGATCATGCAACATCTTAGAAAAAGCCTATGATCCTATGAGCTGATGGAGGAGGGAAGGTGCTGCAACCCATGTGGCCCTTGAGGTTCTTGGGGTGAAGGACCTCAGAGGATGAGAAAATAAAGAAGAGACAAAGCTGGGATCAGGTGGAGCCCTTATCCTCCTGATAGGAGGAAAGGAACTGGTCCCTCACTGCAGGGGCGTTTATTTATAACTTTTAGCAGCTTAATGTGACATGACACCGTGTTGTCCTAGCAACCCACTGTTCAGATTGTCTTGGAGCTAGGTGTTCTGTGGGCTGAAGCAGCTTCTTCATGTGGCTTGCCGCGGGCACTCTTTGTTGTTGGGATGGTCATGCTCCAGCCTTGCATGTGTGGTCAATTTCCAACTTCAGTGGCTTCCAACAGAGAGGCAGATTTTAGATCTCTGAAGAAATTGCCAGAGCCTTGTCATAACTTACCTTGGCTTCCTTGTCTAGTGCTCCATCACCTTGGTCCTGTCTCCAGCCGTCCTGCTGGCATCTCCAAGGCAGGTGGTGGTGGTCACATAGTTAGCCATGTGAGTGAATTGTGCAATGGTGGGTCAGTTGCTCTTTGCCTTTTTTGTTTCTCTGGGTCTAGATGGAGCCCAGGCAGTCACAGGGTACTACCTTCTTGAACAGTTCCTTTTAAGGAAGACAAGGGCACATGGGCACAACCCACTCCAGCTAGAGTCTGTAGTTTTACCCATTCACAGACAGGTGGCTGTGGTCTCAGTTGGAAATCAGCAAGCTTTAGATATGGATAGAGACTTCTGCAAATAGCTTAGTTTTGTTCTTTGCCTACTGGTGATACCCAAATTATGATGACCCAGGACCTAGCACTGATGTGAAAATCAGTGGCATTTTCTCCCTGGCCATCCTCACAAAATTCCAGCACCAGAAGAGCTCTCAGTTCTGCTAATTCTGAGGTGCTATCTTCCTTCCAACCTCATCAGTCCAGTTGATTTGCACATTTCTTGTGGCAGCTGTGACTGCGGGGGTGGGGTGTCTATTTAGGTGTCTGCTGTAGAATCTACAGGACCTCAAGTGCCTTCAGAGTGATAAGGCTGGTTAGGTCTCCTGGAATGATAGCTAGGTGACACATATACCACCCTGCATCTCAGTGAACACCTTCCTCTACCAGTTTGGCAAGTCTCTGCCCAGTTTTTCATTTGTCCAATCTTAGTTGACCAATTTTAGTCACTCCTGAAGTTGGTATTGTCTGTGCTTCATATACACTGTCTAGAACCACATGAGGGAAGGGATGGCCTAGGATTCAGAGACAAGTATAGGTGATGCAGATGGCAGAATATGGAACTCTGATTTGTCCCAGACTCATGTAATTTGGTATAGGAATAGCTGAACTAAGACTATCTGTGCCAGAAGGACAGGCTGCCTTTGTCCTGCCCTGCAGTGCTTATCTGCTCACTGCTTCTATCAGGGTCAACTGTTAGGCCAACAGCTTTGGACAGAAAGTCAACAACATCTTCTGCATGGACCAATTCTTCTCAGTTGCAGAACAGAGACAGGAGTTGACTTCTACTTCTCTACTTCCTCCAGAGGAGGTTTTTTCTGTGGTTCTGGCTCTGGCTTCAGCAAGGGCCTATATTGCTCTAGACATGGAGCAGGAACTAGAAGGAAGGAAGCTCAGCAGTTAGTCACTTTTCAATGACTTATCAAGCACAGAAAAGATGTCACTACAGTTTTGGGAATTCCAATGCCCAGTCAAAACCACAGAAGCCTTCCAGACTGCTGTGCCCCTCACCATCTATTTGTGCCTTGTTGGGATCTAGGTGTTTCACTTGAGGAAGGAGAAGGTGCAAGGCAGGCCCCAGGTCTGATCCAGGTGACTTCACCTGCATCCAGACCTCTTTGATTTTGAATTTTGGAATATACAATGGATGGTACCATTCTAGCCAGGCGCCCATTATGGAAGAGATGGTGCTAGGAAGAGATGAATGAGCAGCAGAATCAGAGGCCTGGGCTTTGCTTCCACACTATCTCTTCAAGACACCCTGTGTCTTGTGTGGTCCTGCCTCTGTCTAGAGGACAACTTTACTCCACCCTAAGCCTTCTATGGCTGTCCTAACATTGGCTTTGTCCAGTAAGGCTAATTCTAGCACTATAGATCTCCACTTCATATTGGCATTCCTTTCTGAAAGAGACAAACACAAAATCCCATGCACCTGAGCACTCAGGGCTGGACTCCAAGCAGATTTGAGAGAAGTCTTCTCATCACAGCTCCAGTCTGGATCCTCTGTTGCTATGAGTTGGACTGGGTGGACTGAAGTAGGGAAGAGGCAGAGCTGAGAGCTGGCATGCTGACAATGAGCATTTCGATGCTGGCTCTGAGCCCCATCCTTTCCTCTCCTTCATAGAGAGTCTAAAATTCCATTTATAGTACTATATGACTTTTAAATCTTGCAAGAGAAGCCCCAAAACTGTGTCTTTCACATATGAATCGTAAAATGTCTGAGCACCAGGTTTCTGTCATTCT
>RJWT010002660.1:22367-40039 GCA_004365215.1 Cuniculus paca | reverse complement strand
CATGTGACTAATGTCACAATTTAGAGTAAATAAAACAAAAAGCTTGTCCGTCTTTACCAGCATAGTTCAGACATGCCATCTAGTTTTGATATTTTTTTGTTTTGTTTTATTTTCAGTTCAACATGTGGAATTAGGAGAAAGGAGGCTTCTGCTTACATTCTACTCCATGATTCTGAAGTGATTTAGTTGCTTTGGTCAGATCTCCAGATCCACTCTGTTTTAATCAGAAGTGCTAGCTCTAAGACAGTGCTGGAGAAAGAATATATCATACACTAGTCCTTTTTTTTTTTTATTCAGCAAACTGAATCTCAACTGTGTGACAGGCATGCAGACATAAGACACCTTCCTGAGGAGTTAAAGCATTAGAAGGAAAGGCATATGGGGAATTGAGAAAAAAGAAATGCAGTCTGAGATGTGCTAAAATGCCACTTTGATTAGGCAGAGGGAAATGTAAACAAGCACCTGGGGGTAAAGTCCATGATGCCTTTGGTAAATGATCTGTGACTTGGTGAGGTTGGTATTGTAGAAGAAAAATTGAGAAGATGCTTTAGTATTTTAGTGGAAGATGCAATTTAAAAAGCAGTTTGGATCATATATTAAGGGATTTAGTTTTATATGAAGCTAATAAAATTGTTGTTTGTGCAGAACACAGCTTTAAAGCTATTTAAGGCTTTGAAGCAAAATGAAGAAACTGACTTTTTTCTAGAGAGATGATGTTTTGATTTAGGGCATAACATTTGTTGGGAAGAGACTGGAGGTAAAGTCAATTAAATGGTTTTAACACAGTCATAATTTCCAGTGTATGTGTTTCAGCCTAAAGATTCAGTCAAGGATTGGCTATTATATAAAAATATCGTAAAGGTTTTAGATTTTTAATTTAGAGATTCTCTATAGTCTTTTTTTTTAAATTGCTGATTCTTGTTTTTGATATATAGTCAGTGAAACATATTAAGAAGAACTGTTAAAAAAAAAAGTCAGTCATAGAATGGTACCTTACATGATGGAGGTAGAGGTGGTATGACATAATAAACTATGCTTGATTTGGATCTTTTTTTTCTGTTTGTTAGAAGCAACATCATAGATTTTACTTTCTGGTGTAATTTCTGCCTTGTGCACAGCAGCACTATGTGGTGGAGATAAAGGTAAAATCAAGAAAAAGAAGAACTTGGTTCAAATATAACATATACTAAACTTAATTATGAACAAAAGCTTCATAAAATGTATCTAAGATAGCTGAAGACTACTTCTTCTTATGATTTAAATGTAAGCTTGCACGGAAAAGAAAGTTTTCAAGGGACATTGTTTATAAACAACCTAGTTAGGTAAACAACTCACCTACTAAAGGAGTGAATCTGTGAAACAGATTGCAGAACTATAAAGATTTAAAAACAGTGAAAACCCCTGCAACCTCTCTATAATAATAATAGCTTCTAGAAACAAACACTGTATGAATGTGTTATAAAGAAGTATAAAATTCTCAGTAATATTAATAAATTCTACCAACTTTAGTGTCTCATAGAATTTGTTTTCTTATGAAATAATATTAGAGAACTGAAAAATGGAAATGCCTTTTAATTCTTACTTTTTCCTATGATATGGATTGTGTATTATGGACAGTTGCTATTAATATGGAGTCTTGATTAATGATTGCAGTGTTCATATTGTCTACTGCACAGGCTTCTGGCGACAAGCAAGAGGCTTCAGTCATCTTTCTGAAAGTCTATTCACTGACAATATTAGTAGGCCTGATTTGAAATCAGTTACCCCATTCTGTAGCAGCATTTGGACTAGAGAGAAAGAATTTATCTCTGTAAGTCTGTGTATAAGGGCAAAATTAAATATTTTTTAAAATGTTGGAAAAAGAACATACTGTATCATTTCTTTTGTGACTTAAAAACTTCAAGTGAGTCTGCTAAGCAAGTTAAAGTTTATATAAGAGCAATCTTCTTTTATTTTGTTAAAATACAAGTGACTTGTGAAAGGTTTCAAACATTTTCTAGTAGATACTACAGTAGTATTTAATATTGCAAAATGTTCAAATTATTTAAATACCATTAGGACTATTTAATGCATCTATGTATACATTTCTTCCATAGTATAAATTTATATGTTCTTACAATTAAAGAATTAAACTACATGCATGGATTATTTTGTTAATTAAATTTAAGGTTTGGTGCTCAGTTTATTAGTTTTTCTAGTAAATTTGGAATTGTAATTATAGGGATGGTGATGATTATTATTTTATATAGCTTTCCAATATCTTGAGTTCTTTTATATAAGAAATCTCATTTGAAGATTTGATAGGGCAGTACAGGGAATGTCCACTTATTTTCAAATCAGATTCTCTGCATTATCACCATGTATAACATAGCCATGAATCTGGAAATAAATGGAAAGAGCTTCTAATTGAAAATCAGATGTCATAGAACCTATAGTTTCACATACTTGAAAAGATAAATCTATCCTTACCATTTACCTAAGATAAAGGTACAGATTAGGGGCCATTCAGTTGATAGACAGTCATGGGATGCAAGCACTGGCACGAGGAAATACAGATTGAGAGGGTCTTAGGTGTACTTTTGGGTTATTCAATACAGCTGTTTATTGTCACTTAGTGGAGGGACAAGTAGACATAAGCCCTCCAATAGTCTTTTGGAATATCATTCTAGTGACTATGCAATGTCATAACTGTTTTGTATACTGGTGACATTATGGGTAATTAAAAAAAAGAAAGAAAATGTGATTGTTAAAGAAATTCATATGATAATAATTTTGCATTTGAATAAAATAATCTTGAATTTTTTTTTTTTTGGTACCAGAAATTGAACTCAGGACCTCATGCTTGCCAGGCAGGCGCTGTGCCCCTGAGCTATATTCCCAGCCTAGTCTTGAGTTTTTAAAGAAATTCACTCATGGACTAATTTGTTTACCCTAATTTAGACAACAAATCACTTAGATTATCAATGAAAAAAAGGGACTTCAGTAATTTTCAGCTATACGAACTAAGTAAAAATGTTTGTTACAGTTTATTTTTCGTACTTTGAAGACTAAATAGAGAATATTGGCATGTGCACTTTTATTTTTTCAAATCCTAATAGTAAAAGTGGTGGGATGAAGCTAAGTGCTTTTGACTGTGTGTCTTGCCATGTTTGATCCCCTTTACCATTCTCAGTATATTAAACTACATTTTTAATTTGTTCAGGAAATGCATAGAGAATATGTGTATGATATTTAAGACAGATCACAGGATCATGCAATGTTGTAACCAGAAGGAAGATATAACTTCATCCAACCCATCCCCTTTATAACAAAATGGAAGTAGAAAATTCCAGCAACATGGAGAAGAACCCAATCTTTTTTTAAAATTCTTGTAAGAATTCTACCCTCAAAGATGTAAGGTACCCTAAACATAAACATATAATATAAAATTTGTATTTGAAGTAAAGGGAGAAATCACATGGTGCTGGGTGTTTTTTAATTAAATGAGAAAATGTGCCACTTCCTACCTATCTGTAGAAATTAGATCTCTGAAAGAAAGAACCTTTGTGGCACGGCAGGATTGGTGGGGGAGAGATCCCATGAAGAGACAGTACAGCAGGACTCCTTTGGTTTGGCTCCGAAAGCATGCATGTTCCTAAGGAATGAAGAAGGAAATCCAGGAGTGTTTGTCATTGGAAGACCCTTCTCAATGTAGGGTTCATATGCAAGTTGAAAGAACCCTCTATTTGGAAGTGAAAAGTAGAGATTCAAGCACTGGCCGTTTTGGTACTTTTTTAGGGGATACTTAAGGTCACTGAGCAGAAATTTTTTTCATCCACAAAATGGAAAGACTGCTTTATAGATTGTTTTGAAGTTCAAGTGGAAGTATTTAGAAGTTTCTTTTTTATAATTGGAAGTATTCAAGTATTAGATTATTGTTGTTATTGTTGCTGTCATAAACACTAGAGTAAAAATCTTTAGGAACATTCTGTTGTTTGGAAGAGAAGGCAGCCTGGCAGTTGGGCACCTTTGGCTTGCTTCTCTATCCTCTAGGTGAATGGTGTACAACTTGAATTAATGTTAACAGTTTATCATTTCTCTCTATGACCAGAAATTCCTTCTAATCATTACAAACCTAAGCATGTAGGGCTGGTTAATTGCTCTGAGGCAGCTGAAGGTGACAGTTGTCTTAGAAGATGATAGAGCCAGGCATGGTAGTAATTCCAGCATGCCTATAATTCCAGCATGAGGCAAGAAGATTATAAAGAGTTTGAGGCCAGCCTGGTTAACATATTGAGTTCAAGGCCATTGTGAACTACATAGTGAGACCCTACCTTCCAACACCCCCCACCCCCAAATTAACAGTACTCTGCATTTGGCTTTTGGAGACAAGGAGTCTTATAATGAGGTAATGTTCAGTATGCCGTTCTTGTAGTCCCTGAGGTAATGATCATGTTTTCCATCAGAGTCAGGAGAATCACATATTATCACATCAGTAATCATTGAATCAAAATAATTCATGTGAAGTTTGATAATAGTAACAGCCATGTATTCTCCTGATAAGTACTTACTAAACATTGAAAATATTTTTGAGTAAGCACTTTTATATGCAAGATCTCATTTTCAATGATTATTTGCTGTTAAGGATACTGGACCCACTTAATTTTGCTGTATGCAGAAGCTCATTTTTTTTTTCTCATAGCCAAAGCTTCAGGTACCTCTTAGTTTTGGTTGATGTCCTGACACCAGATGGAGCCAGACTAGCATTCTCCAAATGAAGAAGGGGGAGCAGATATCTCCTAGAATTTGTTTAACAGGACGAGCCAACTTCAGATAAAAGAAGTGTCATGCATATATATTTTTAGCAATAATATAGCTGTTCTAGCTAACTATAAATCACACCTAAGAGGACTCAGTGAAGAAACTGATAAAATCACAGAACCATATCTGCCCTTTTCATCATTGCATCCTCAACACTTACAAGGACAATGAACACATTGTTAGTACTCTCTAAATTCACATTAAATAAATGAATGATCCCCATCATTCATTCTTATTTTGACCAACAGCTTTAACCTCTGTTCCCTACTGCAGGTAACATAACTACCCTATTTGAATTTAATTTTTCCTTATCCAATTAGAGATATAGAGCTCACAAGACAAATACTCCAAGAGATACTGAGAATTATAGAGATGAAGTCCTATCATTAAGCAGCAAAGTGATGTGGAAGCCAATTAGATGACATACATATATATAGTGGGACATCAGAGAGTTTAGTTGCTGTTCTGAAAGAATGGATCTCTTCACATTCACTGTGTATTTTCTTCTAGTCCATTCATGTTTGTATCAATTGATTCATTTCAGACATCAAGTAAACTAAAGATTTCTGGAGCCGGGCGTGGTGGCTCACGCCTGTAATCCCAGCACTCGGGAAGCAGAGACAGGCAGATCGTTGTGAGTTCGAGACCAGCCTGGGCTACAAAGTGAGCTCAAGGCCAGCCTGAATGGCATAGTGAGACCCTGTCTCAAAAATAGGGCTGGGGATCTAGCTCAGCGGTCTAAGCACCTGCTGGGCAAGCGCAAGGTCGTGAGTTCAATCCCCAGTGCCTCAAAAAAAAATAAAAAATAAAAAATAAAGATTTCTAGGATAATTTTTTCATAGAGATTTCAAGATCCGCCTAAAAAACTCTAGCTTATTGTCCTGACTGTTAGCATAACATTTTTATTTGATCATGCAAATCAAATGATTGTGTACTTTCACAAATTATAAATATAATAACAACTTGGCCTATACAGTTCATATTTTGTGTGTTCTGAATGGTGCCTTTTTCTGCTACTTTGAAAAGACTTCTACCCAGGTGTGGTGGCACATGCTATCACCCAGCACTCAGGAGACTGAGGCAGGAGGATTGCTGTGAGTTCAAGACCAGCCTGAACTACGTAAGTGAGTTCAAAGCCAGACTGCACAACACAGTGCGACCCTGCCTTGAAAAAATAAAAGAGAGAGAGAGAGAGAAAGAAAAAGAAAGAAAAAGAAAGAAAGAAAAAAAGAAAGAAAAAGAAAGAAAAAGAAAGAGAAAGAAAAGAAAAGAAAAGAAAGAAAGAGAAAGAAAGAGAAAGAAAGAAAGAAAGAAAGAAAGAAAGAAAGAAAGAAAGAAAGAAAGAAAGAAAGAAAGAAAGAGAAAGAAAGAAAAAAGAAAAGAAAGAAAGGACTTCAGGTGTTTTAGTGTATTGAAAATCATTCTACTTTAGTACTGTTGGTTGAATGCATTGGTAAATATATACCACTCTTTGCCTTCTATTGGATGTTTCAGTAGCTGTGCTTATAGGATTATTGACAGAATATTATTTTTATAGTACAGCTACAACTGTCCAAGTCCTAAATAACAGCTATTGCTAGACCCATGGGGGAAGATGCCTAATAATTTTGCAAGTTCTCTGTGTTAGTGACAGGTTTTGTGCATTCAGTCAGCTATTAACGCATTAGAGTTTCTTTCATTTCTTAATCATTAACAACTTTAACTCTGATTGCCTATGGAGTTGCAAGCTGTTAAAATGATCATTTGCCTCTTACTAATTTTGAAATCAAAAACTGTTTCTCTAAGGCAGTGCTGGTCTTTCTCAAGAGCACACAACAACTCAAGAGCTCTAGGTGTCCACTATGGGAGAACCTAATTTGAAAATAATAAATTTGTAAAATAAATGGTGTTAAAAAGAGGCTAATGCTCTTAATGAGTCCCTTTTTTTAAAGGATTCGATGTAGAGAGAGTTTTTTTTTTTCCAATAGAAAGTTTCCCTGATCTTACAATTTAATATTTATAGTGATGATTTTATGAAGAGGGTGGAGAGGCAGGAAATCTAAACATTATTTTTCAATGTTGAAAAGTCAGTTGTAGCTCAATCAGAATTAAGATAATATAGAATTAGCATATTGAGTCAACAGACTATTTTTTGAAAACTTATTTATACTTATCCTTTTTACAACCATACAGATACAATATCATACCCATAGTAAATGCTCAATAAATACTTCTTAAACTGATTTAATATGCTAAAATGATAGTATGATAAAATGAAATATTATCTCAAATATTCATTAATTCATCCATCTATTTAAAGATAATTATTGTATACTCCAAATATAGTGTATGGTAAAAGCTTTCTAATTAACTTATTTTTTGAAAAATGACTGCTTTCGAATGTTAATGAATGCACTTTCCTAACATTGGGTGGAAGTACTCCATATTGGGACAAGAGGCTCATAGGGACTAGGGCCGTACAGGCTGCTTAACAAAGATCTCACAAGCATGTGCTACCAATTCATAAGCCCCATTTTCAAAGATTTTGTTGGGTAGAACTAAGGTGAGCCTAGGCATTTGAGCTTTTTGAAAACTAGATTATTGATGTACAATAAAGTTTTGAAATAGCCAAAATATCTCTTGTAATCATTTCTTCCAAGAAATAGTCACAAGTATTTGTTTAGCCTATTCTTAATGTGGTTTTCCTTGACTCATTATTAAACTCCTTCCTAGGAAGACTCAGTAACTGATGTGATGGTCAAGATAGGATTTTTTTTCTCTTAGGGTGTCAATAAAATGAACCTTTACCCTTTGTTAGCCCAATATTTCTGATTTCTGGGGACTTCTTTTAAACATTACAATCAAATACACTGAATACACCACTGTGTGTTTCATTACTTAAAATAAAGCAGAACAGAATAGAAGAGAGATAAATAGGAAGTTCAAATACTTCTCCAAATTACATATTCTGTTGTTTTTAAAATATTTCAATATATATGCTAATTTGTCTCATTTATTCAAATAATTTATCTCAGTTCTTTGAAAAGAAAGTTTGAGTTATTATCTGTTTCTTTTTTGTAAGAATCTTTTTGGTTTATGTCTCGTACTGAGTAACTACTTGGAAGATAATAAGACATAGTGTAATAAGTATTGTTATTCTCTTATTATTTGGTTATGAAAATTTGTTTTATTTTTTTCATGAAATAGAAAAAAGAGAAAAAATAGGAAAAGTAGAAGTTAGCACTATGTAGAAGCTCTTTCTTACTTATAGGTTCATATTAACCATCAGGTACATGAGCCTTGCTTCTGCTCTTTCTTCATGGCAAACTTCTTCTAAATTTTGTCCTGATACGTTTCTCTTAGGAAACACAGTGTAAGATTCTGGTTTACAGCAATTTCATTAGTAACCAACAATGGAGACCCAAAGTGCATTTTTGTATGTCTTTCGATTCACTCATTATACAGTATGCTACCCTTACTTTTATGGTTATGTTGAAAACATTCATTTACCAGTTTTGGCTGTATTTTCTCTGTTTTTTCCTTCATCTCTACTATATAGGACCTTTTTCTAAGTACTGACCTGGATAGTTTATCAAAATTTACCAGTTTATCTCCTTTTTTGCCCTATAAACTGTTCTTGACACTGGTCCCACATAATATAGTATGCCCCTAATTAGTGCTTCCCACTCAGTATAATTATTATTAAGCATAATCACCCATTAATTATAACTCATTGTCTTTTTGATTGCATATGAAAATATAATATCTCTTTCATTTAGAAACTTCTGCTAACTGTGATGCTAATAGCTACCTCTATCTTTCTATAAAGATAGTTTTGTTTGTAGGCTACAGTTTTGTGAAGCTTTGCGTGCAAGTAGATTGTAACATAGCATCTTTCTCTGAAAGCATGTAGTCTAAGAAATACATGTAACTTTGCTCTTCTTGGTTAAATTTCACTTGCCTTTGATATTCTTACCTGATATATCAAATGCTGGATAGGAAAAAGTAATGTGATAAAGTATAGTTGGTCAAAATATCATATAATTAATTACCTTGCAATCCTATATTAAAACTTAATGAATTGAAGTCTATATGAAATATTTCTGCTGATCTATTCTCTGGAATAAAAGATTTAAATTCCTTTAACCACTTTTATTTAAACTCCATGAATCCCAAACTCTGTTAACTTAAATGAAGAAACATGGTGAAACAGTTTTAGGCTATTTTATTAGTGTTGTAGAATTTTCTAGTAGAACAAAGGGCAGCTAATGAAAGAGTAAACTTGGAATTAATCAAGGAGGACAAGAAAATTCCCTAAATGCAGTGAGGTCACACCCAATCTAGCCTGCTAGGACAGAATGGGTAAGCAACTTCTCCCAAAACAAATACGCAAAGTACTTATCTCACACAGTTCATATGATTTAAGATAATTCTATAAGGAAGAAAAGAAATCAGAAAACATTCTATCTTTCATACATAACACTTCTAGCACAACTTTACTAACCCTTCCATTGTTTCATAGTATGGGTCCTTACCGAAAAGGATTTTTCAGTTTTCCCATGAAATAAAATAATAGCCTTGAGTTCTTTTGTATTATTATAAAGCAACAACTAATATTCTGTTGTTGAAAGGTCATCACTAAAATTATATCTACAAGGATGAAATATGCTCTACCCTTGTTCACCCTCTTTATCCTCTGACTTTATTTAGCTTTTAGAGTTTTTTGGGGAGAAATTGTCACATAAGAAATAAATGTAAATATCCTTATGAGAAACTGCTATTTTCTTAAAAATTTCATGTATTCAAATTATAATTGATAATATTCAAGACTCAATATTTCTTAGAGCAACTTTAGCATTGTTCGTATGTTTCACCAAGCCAATGCATTTCATATCTGTTGTCAGAGGGCAGGCATCTTTTATATATTAGAGACATTGATATTTATAATAACTACATATTCATGATACAATTGAATCATGGTAGTAGCATAAGGATCAAGTGTCTGGATAATGAAAATACTAAGTTCTTTTGTTAAAAATACAGTAAAAAATAAGAAAATAAATGGAAGAACAAGCACCATAATTCAAATGAAGGTATCTCTAGGTACTTTATTATGTATTTTATTTCTTTATTTCTGAAATGAAGAAAATCAAGTACAATCTATTTATTTATTTTATATTTATTTGTCCTAGGAAATTTGTCCAAGCTTTTTCTTGTCTTTTTTTAAATATATTTTGCTTCCAAGAAGTGTTTGCTGCTGAAGCATAATTTTTCCCTCTTTTAACAGTGTGGAAAATATCTAAGTTTGTATAACTAGTACCTAAAGATAAATATATGCCTATACCTGACTTTGATAGAGGAGGAGGTAAACTAGGTAGGTTTGTAGATGAAGTCTTGCATGTAATTTTCTGGAAACTGGTGGTTAGGGCCTTTGTATTTGCCGCTGTGAATAAGAATTAAGGGAGGTGAATGTGTTCAGGTGTATAAGAGGTTTGGAGAGATATGAAAAACAATATAAGGTTTGCAGACTGATAATATTTTAAAGGTATTAATTAACTGAAAGTCATTTATCAACATTTCTTAGGCCCAATTAAACTCTTAGATCTTAGTTCAGGTTAAAATTCAAATGCCCAAGTATTTACAATGTTTCTACCTTGATCAGTTGGCCATTAAAAATTGCTTTCAAAATATTGTACTGAAACTATATGACACTTCTGCTGCTGCCATGCAAATAAATACCTCACAATTCTCTTATTCTTAGGTGAATTTCTCAATTTTCAAAAATGGATCATCTTTCTCATGCCCCTCCCCCTTTTTTCTTTCCACAAGTTAAAAAAAAAAAGTTTGCATCCTAATTTTATGTGGCTTTCAAGGAAAAAAGTTCTACAACTATTATGAGACATTAAAGAAAATGGAATGAAATTAAATGCCTTGAAAATTTTGGGTAGTACAAAAAAAAAAAAAAGCCAGGAATAATTTGGTCTGTTTGTTTTTTTTTTTCCCATCTAATATTTTTAGGTACAAGCCTATGCAGAAAGTGGATGGGGTTGCAGATGGCTTCACAGGAAGCGGTCAACAGACAGGGACATCTGTTGAACAAACTGTAATCGCCCAAAGTCAGCATCATCAACAGTTTTTAGGTATGTTAAGTGATAATGCATACAGTTGGTGTTAGAATTTTGAAGAGAACAATAGTAGTCTTTTCTCCAACAGTAACGTCTGTTTACAGATGCTAACTACACAGAAAAAAATTTGGGGGGGGGAGTGGGGGTGGTGCTGAAACTGTGCACATCACATGATAACTACTTCAGCCCTATTTTCTCATGTTCAGTAGAGCTTATGTTTTAAAATATCTAGAGTGATGAAGAATTTTAAATGCATATAATTAAAAACTTATTTCTTGAAAGTGTTTTCCAGAATTTATATTAATTGGCTTTTGTGGTCAAAATTGTTTTGTCTACTTTCAGTAGTAACTTCAAATAACAAAAGAATTTTCCTATCCTGCTTACAAAGTTGCATATACATATAGTCTCAAATTAGAAAAAAATTATTGTAAACTTCAAAAGTAAATTACGTTTTTAAACTGATCATAGTACTATTTTTGTGATTTTGTGGGTGGTATACATGTTACTTGTTATTGAAATCCTTAGAAAGTAGAACATAAACACTTTACAGATTACTGCCATAATCAAAGGGGCAAAAGTGGTCATTTAATGTAATTGACAACTCTTCTAAAAATAAGCTTGCACAGTTTCCATTACAACAGTTCAAGATGAATAGATGCTACCAGCAAGAGTGTGTGTGCATATGTGTCTTTGTGTGCATGTGTGCACTTTCTAACACAGACAACTAAAATAGACTTTCAGGTAGGAATAGCTACCAAAAGTTGAAAATACAATGCAGTATTTTCCAAAGTAAAATCCTTGAGTATTCTAGTGGACCTTTAAGCTTTCAACAAGAATTTTGGTTTGTATTTTGTGCTTTTCTTTCCATTCTAACTTTTTAAAAATAATGAAAGTATATTCTGTATTACCTAGAAACTAACCTAAATACTATTCTGCACTTTTAGTTCCACATTTGCCTTTGAACATATTGTAAGGCAGGCACCAATGTTAATTGTCCAGAACTGAGGAAAAAACACACTTACTACCGTGTCACTTCTGCCTTTCCCTTGAGGAAGGCTAATTTCTCTGTGCTGTATGTGGAGACATGTTTCACAGTCAGTCATTTGAATGTAGAAGAGTCATGGAGAAGCACCCAACACAAATCACATGTTAGTGTGTCCTGTCGAACTCAAAAGATCCTGTGTGACAGCAGTTGGTACTATGTTCGTGCTGCGAGAGGTAATTTAGTTACAGGACAACGGCATCATCCTTCACATCGGTTATATTAACTTTAATGTGATTTTTGTAGTTTTTATTGTATTCTTTAATATTTTTGGCTTTGATTATTTGAAAAATATGAATGTACAAGTATAAAGCTAAGTTTATTTTATGTAGTTAAGTGGCATAATAATAAACAACTATAATTGGTATTGGCAAGCTTTAGATATTTTTCTTTTAATAGGAACCTATGCTATTCTATTTCCAGTATAATTGTAGTGAAAATTTAGTTTCTACAAAATTCAAAAGTGTATTCCCTCTATTATTACATTTTCTGCTGATGATGTTGCTAAGTTTTGCTTGCAAAATATTAATTTAGAAATTCTTGCTCTTTGGCCACTAAAATTTTTTTATGTGTTAGTCGTCTGGAATCTTTCTTATTAATCTGTAATTGACATCATCCACAGTAGCTTTTTTTTTTCCTTTGTGTTGTCATGGTAACAGATGCATCACGAGCACTTCCAGAGTTTGGAGAAGTTGAAATCTCTTCTCTGCCAGATGGTACTACCTTTGAGGATATCAAGTCACTTCAGAGTCTTTATCGAGAGCACTGTGAGGTAAGCCGTTTTAAACATACTATGAACATGAACTGTGTTTTGCCAGACAACTTGTTAAAAAAATAATCAGGCTTTTCCTAGGGGACTCATGAAGTCAGCATTAATTCTTTTGAGCACTAATAAATTTACTTTTTCTTCTTACTTGTGTGAGAGAGGTGAGGAAGGCAGGAAAGTGAGAATACATTTTATTTCCATTTTTTAATTCTAATCTGATTTTTTTTACAACAGTTCTAACTTTATTCTACAGAAATACTATCATATGGGTGATAAGACAGATGTACAAGGGAATTTTCTTTCATTATTCTTTTTAATACAGAAGATTGACTGTGACTTCCATATATAATAGGGAACTAGATAAATAAAATCTTTCACAGTCTATAGACTGGAATACTTATACTGCCAGAGAAGAGACAACTCCAAATGTACTAAGATGGAACAAGTTCCAAGGTTTAATATTAAGGGAAAAATCAAGATGTAAACAGTGTGTATAGCATATAATTATCATTTGAGTGGAAAAAAAAAAAACCTGTGTACCCATCACTCCATAAAGAACAAGAAAATGTTAATAGTGTTTATCTTTGTGAAGAAAACTGGGTGACTGTGAGTCAGTACAGAGACTCAGTTTTTCAATAAACTCTTTTGAGTTTTACAACATGTATGTGTTTTCTATTAAAAATTCTTTCTCAAATTTTTAATAAGCACTTTAGATATTTATTCCAAATATCATTAAGGTAGGTAGCTCTTTCTTTCTTTCTTTCTTTCTTTCTTTCTTTCTTTCTTTCTTTCTTTCTTTCTTTCTTCCAACTAAGGGTCCTTGGTGTTTTCAATCCTTATTACTTTTCTCCTTCCCACATCAGAATTGGCAACACAGTCTGGGGTGTGAGCTTTCTCCACATCAGTATATTAATGGACCTGTCACTCATCTAATACAAAGGGGACGACAGATTATGCAGAGTTTTAAGTGCCTCTCCTTTTGAAAGAAGACTATATTTAGAAATTTAAATAACTATTTCAGGAGTATTTGTGGTCTGCTTAGAAGTTAAATATTATCTTCTAGATTTCTAGAACAGCTCTCTTGATTACTGGTAGTGCAGTACGCAGTAAGAAGTTTCAGTATATAATATTTACAGAATTTTTTTCTCATTGCATAAATAAAAATTGCTTGAATGAATCTAAGTGCTTGTCGAGAATGCTAGGTTATTAACAATAAGTTGATGTTCTCTCCTTATTAATATAGTATTTGCCAGAAGTAGTCATACCATTCCCTATCAATACTCTGTATTTTTTGGGATACTGAAAGATACTTAAGATTCATTTCTCTTTGATTACAATACTTTTCCCATTTTAAGATTTCTAAATTATCCTCATGCCTATAGAAAAAATTGTCTTTCTATATCTAACATCACATTCAATAAAATTGTGTATAAAGATTCTCTAAACAGTTTCTTATTTCTCTGTGTTCACATGAATCCCATTATAAACAAACCAGCCTATGCAAAAAAATATGGATTTTTAAAGAATTTCTCTTATTTATTCAGAATATAAGTTGGAGCATTATTTCTTATATTGCTAAAGATTTATAGTACAATTATTCTAAATAACAAAGTATTAAAATATTCTTTGGATTATAAAATTTTCATAAATAAGCCAATTGTCAAAAATAAACATATCTATACAAAGAGATGGTGACATATATAGTAATTATGGGGAAATGGTAGTACTTAAAATGATCTCCACTCATTTCAAAGTTTCAAGTGTGCATACATCTTTGATGGGCCATGGTGATATGTATGGAAAGAAAAATTCTTTTTTCTCTGTTAAACTTCTAAGCTTTTAAAATATAGCTTCCTGAATCCCATAATCAATCCTGTAAATACTCATTTGTTCTGTAGACTATGAATTACTTTAATTTATATTTCTCTATATATTTTAGTCTAAATGTATTTCAGAGAGGATGGACAATGGAAAAATGTTTTGCTTATTTGTAAAACTATTCACAGGAGGCTGTTAATACTCTTCCAGAGAGTTGAGATATTTGTTTGAAGAGATACTGAATGTGACATGCATTGTTATTCCTTGCTTGCCTTATTTTACATTTCCTAGTTAATATTGTTAAAGAAAATTTAATACATGCCTATTCTCCTTGTTTTGAATTATAATTTGTTTATCAAAGATACTTTGTAAGACTCACTAGTTTTATTATATAAGGAACAGGTATAATTTTCTTACACACATTGATGTAGCTGATTTTTTTTTTATGTATATATAGGAGTCTTTCAGCAGTCTCATAGATAGCCATGTAAAGTTTTTACTTTTAGAGCTATCTCTTGCAATATGCCTAAACTACAAGTAAGAAAGCAGCTGTAATAGCATGTTTCTGGAGAAGGTTTTCATTTTTCCTATTCGTTGAGGAAAATCTGTGTTCTCTTTTCTTTCAAAGCTTCCATTTTGTATTTTTGAATCTATTTATTTGCTTAGGACTGTTAATTAATTTATTTCACTTTCATTATCCAACTACTTGCAACATTCCCTACTAATTCTCAGAAAGTACCTCCAACAGATGTTGATTAACATTTGAGTTAGTCTTAGAGTGTTTTTAATATTATTCTCCATATCACATTTAAGGCCACATCTTCACAGGTGGCACAGACTCTAGAATTATGACGTGCTGCTTTGCCTTCCTTTTTTTTTTTTTTTTTTTTTGCCTAAAATACTGAGATGGATGCTAGTTTGCCCCCTATTTTCTCTACCTTCTGTCAATTTTTAGAACTTGATGGGTTACATTTACCCCCCCATTTCTTAATTTTTGATGATTATCAAGTACATTATACTGACTACTTCTGACTTTTAATACTCAAAATAATCACAGAATTATGTTCTTTGCACAAACAAGTTGTTTTTGGTTTTATGACTTTATCTGAAGGCTAAGTTATTAACTGCAATGGCAGGGTGAAATTATATATGATCACCAAAGGTAATGGGGAAAATGAGATTTTTTAGCATTATCAAAAAAGCAAAAAGAAGGAAGGAAGGAAGGAGAAAGAAAAGAGAAAAGACGTCTAAAAAGAAAAATTGTTCTTGAAGCTAAAATTAAGGAGAAAGCAAAGGTAAAGACATCAAGATTTAAAAAAGGTGAAAGGTGTAGAGCTTCTTTTTTAGGGGTTCTGTGATGCTTTAGTAGTTGAAAGATGGTATTATTTTAGAAGCTTAAGGATTTAAAAAATAGTTTCATAATCCTGCTTTTATGAAGTTTATCACTTTCATTAAAGCTAATTAGTTGAAGTATAATTATTCTTATTTTGGAAAGCATTTGGCTCAAATATAACTCATTTGGCGATGTTATTTTACCTGTTCAAATGTGGACAGAAAAAGATACTGGAAAACTTGGCATCTCAGAGATTAGGCAAATTAAAAGTAATACCATTCTTTTCAAGAGAGGAATCTAAATGTTAGCTGATATATGAAAAGGTCCTGTGAGTGTGCTAAAATTAGATTAGATTCTCTGATGTTGAATGCAAGATGTGTCTGACCAAAGGTGGAGGCCTGCTGTGCCCATTTGCTGCCCAGAGAAAAGTGTTTTCTGGAAGCTTTGCTGACTCCGTGTTTTCTGCCCAACCATGGGCAGCAAGGACCCTGGACCTCATAATCATCAGCCTTAGCAGAGTTAACTCAGCCCTAACCGTATCTATACAGATGAACACCTCCACTGTCTTCACTTTTACCCTATTTGATGGCCAGTGATCACCTAGCTCCAAAAGGAATGATGTGAAAAAATACTCTACCTTTCTTGGTCTGAGATTAGGTAGAATGACAGTAACCATGGGGGAAGAAGGAAGCAGTAAGCAAAGGAGTGAAAGAGAAGAAAGAAAGAAAATATAAAGGAAGAAAAGCAAGCATAAAAATGGAGAAGAAAAGGAGAGATAAAAGTGAGAATAGCATAGGAAGCCATTATGGTAGGAATAAAAGTTATCCTGCTTAACATTTCAAGTTACTTTTGCCTTCTATTTTCTCACTCATGGTTAACTTACGAGCCTAGTGTTTACCATATTCAACAATCTCGTTGTATTAGGCTGTCTTCCTGCATCCTCATAAGTAATACTGCGATGTAATACCAATACCATTTTGTTTTTCTAGGCAATATTGGATGTTGTTGTGAACCTTCAGTTTAGCCTGATAGAAAAATTGTGGCAAACATTCTGGCGCTATTCTCCCTCTACTCCAGCTGATGGCACTACCATTACTGAATCAAGGTCAGAATCAACATGCTTTCCCAATTCATTTTCATGACTGCATAGATGTGTCACAGCCAATAAATTAGAACTATGTATACCAGTTGTGAAACTTACCTAATAACATTAAGTGAATAGATTGATGCTTTGGCCATTTGAAAAATAAACCACAAACTGCTCTCTTGAGGTTTCAGTGTGTTTATGTAGCTCCCATTTTTATTGATTTGGGAAACTATAGTAGAACTATTTCATCCTCATGGAATTACTATCATATCTGCCTTTCAGACCATCAGAAAATATTAATGTACATAGACAACTCTGGGGGAGTGTTTTATTGGAAAAAAAATATATCTCTAGCTCCAGCCATATGGCACCAGTGCAGTGGTGATATAGTTTTAACCTCAGGAATATTTGATAAACTATTTTTAAAGTCCATTTTCTTTTTTATCCTCATTTGCCATCTATTCATTTGCTACATTTATTCATACCAGCAATCTGAGTGAAATAGAAAGTCGACTTCCGAAAGCAAAGCTGATAACTCTGTGCAAACATGAGTCAATCCTGAAATGGATGTGTAACTGTGACCATGGGATGTACCAGGCTTTGGTGGAGATTCTCATCCCCGACGTCCTTAGACCCATTCCTAGTAAGTTAAATACAGACAACTACGGATGCTTTTGTTCTCATACATTCCACCCAGGAAGTTTTGGGAGGTGACATTGCAA
>RJWT010002660.1:10460-22267 GCA_004365215.1 Cuniculus paca | reverse complement strand
GAAATGAATTCATCTTGGTTTCTAGTGAGGTTGAATTCCTTTATAAAAACATTTACCTTGTCATCTACATCACGTTAAGTACTACAAATTCAGTTTCCGTTAACAGTAATGGTTAACTGGCATTTCGAGAGAAAAATTCTTGTAAATACACAAGCATTGTATTCCCAATATGAAGCAAATGGAATGTACTTAGGTAGCTTAGATTAGATTACCTTGTTAGGTACTGGTGCTTTTTAAACTACTTTCTATCAAACAAAGCTATTTTCTACTAGTGTCAATATAAATGCTACTATAGATACTGTTAGATGTAGTTGAAATTATTTTATGCCTTCAGATGTATGAGCACATATTAGTGACCTTAACATTAATAAAGGAAGAGCAGCCTTCTAGCTTGTGAAATTGGCAACTATGTAGCTCAAGTACACTGTTTACAGATAATTTCCATTAAATTATTTTAGAAAATATGTAAGTTGGGCTTTATAGAAGACGAGAAAGATGTTAACATTTGTATGTTTATACACGATAAACAGTGGAAGGTATTAATTCTTTACTTTGTTCCTCACCACCTTAAAGTAGATGCTTTGTCATATTTACATATAATAAGTGAACACACCTGTGAATTTATGGAAGACTAAGTAAAAGAAATCCTGCTGTTATTGTCTCAAAATTTTATAAATTGCTAATGTGTTTCACTCTACCTGCCCCAAGTTTTCTGACTATACATTAATAAAAATGATGTTGTTGTTAAAATTTTACTATGTAAATTCTCTACTGGCTTGTGTTCCAGAACCTGATCTTTGTTTCTCTCTTGCCCCCTGTGCTGAGTGACAATCTCCAGAGATGTTTCAAAGAAGCTGCATAGGATAGCTCATTAGCCTAGGACATCTTGCCACCAATGTATAATTTCTCTAATGAGATACAAGAAGAGTTGTCAGTGAGTGGTTTCTTTTTTGAGGCAAATCAACATCAACATTCATTAAACAATTCTGAATTCTGTGGCTTCTGTATCAGTGTCTGAAGACTTTAACTTGTTACCTAAATCCTGTTAGTTTTAGTTGACTTTGAATTTCAGGATTTTAAGTACATAGTACACTTGCTCTTTGTGTTTTGCAAATTTTGCTTTGAAAAACAATTTATTCTGTTGAGTAGTTTGTCACTACATTCAGCAGAAAACTGAATGGTTTTATTGCTCAGAAATTATAAGATGTGTTAATGTATCCCCCTACCAAGGAAATTTGGAAATTTAAATCTCATTCTGCAGTGAGACTTAACAAAGTAATGTTTGCCGTATAACTTAGATAGCTGTCTTCTTGTAAACATTTTAAAACTAATTTTCAACAAGTTGAGACAAGTCAGCTTTGAAATAGATTTTAAACTGTCCACTTATGAGTCTTCAAAAGTTGCTGTGTCAATTTGCATAATTTTGATCTTGCGTGAATCTCTGTAGAGAGAATAAAACTTAATTTTATTTTTAAAAATTGTGTTTTCCTGGCTACTCGTACATCACTCTACCATTTTTCTGTCCAGATGGGATTTCTTTTTTTAGTTAAAAAAAAAGTCCGCACATCACACTAATTTAAATCCGACTTGGAGCTAGTATATTCTACAATACAATTTATCTGAAAATGAAAAAAAAAATTAAGTGTGAAGTATTATAGAATTCAACTGGTAACCTGTAAATGTTTAATTATGAGCATAAAGGTGGCTCAGAATGTCATTTAGTACAAAAAACTAAAGAGTTACAGTCATTTAATATATAAAACATAGCTTTTCATTTTATAATCTTCTTTGTGTCAAGTTTGTCTGGATAAAATACGCCCCATATTAAGTTTTTAAAAATAGCATGTACAAGTTCTCAGGTTTTTCAGTGAGATAATTATTATAGATTCATGGTAAGAAAATGGAAAATGCAGATTGCTGAATTGAGTCTTGAAGAAAACTTTACTGAGTTTCAAAAAGGGTTATTTTTTCACTCTTTTTCATTTCCATTCATGCCTGCCCTCCATGGTTCTAATGCATAACAACAGAATAATATTTTTATTTCTTTTTGTTTTTTGGTGAATGTAGGAAACTTTACAAATTTCACAAAATTAGTTGTCTACAGATTTCCAATTCAGCATTTCCAATTCCTGTCTTAAGACTCTCCCTCTTGTTAAGCGTTCTTCCTAATCAAAATTTTGGCAATTTCAAGCTCTTCTGTCATTCAACCACTTAAATAAGTTAGAATACAATACATACACACACACATACACAAAGTGAGAGAGAAGCATGTCAGACTCACTTGAGCATAGAAAGGAAAAAAAAAAAAAACAACCAAAGAATTTATTCTTGGAAACAGTTGGCCAAAAATGTAACTTCTATGTTTCTTATAGTAGATTACAGATTTTTATATCTACCACATGGTAATGAGCCTGCAGAGATTCATTTTTTGTTGTAGGCTATTTAACCACTCATTTATAAAATATCTAAAGCTACTCCCCACAGTGTGGAAATGTGGGTGCAGAAGAAGTAAAATACTTGATTGAATAACTTGTGGAGCAATCTCAGTAAGCGAATCCCTTATTATAAAATAGTCACAGTTAACTGTGATAATTGAAGACACTTCTAATCATTATAAAATCTTCTGTTAATGAGCTTTACCCCTACTTTACATATTTGAATATGTAAAGAAGCTAGAATAACCTATTTTAGTAGTATCTTAAGGACATTAGTCTCTGTGGCAGCATTTTTATCACTCTGATATTTATATTTACCTACCAAATGAAGTAGAAAGTAATTATCCTAAAATTTCAAGTCGGACAACTTAAAAATTTACCTTGTTTTTCAACAAGACTTAGAGACAAATATTGTAATTCATGGGTTTTAGTGTAAATAGATGCTTAGAGAAAACAAGAAAGCTTTGCACTGTATCTTTTTTAATGACAGATATGAAAATAGGTTAAGAGCTTTAAAACAATCAATATAAAGAATTTATAAAGAAAATATTTAGCCTTTGAGCATAAAACTGCTAATGAAAAGGGTGTTTTGTCCAAGATAGAAATTTCCATAAATATATTCACAACTGGTATATGTTGCTATAAGCAAAAGTGTTTTAATGTTCATCCCTAACAAAGTATCCTGAATATCTGAGAGCAAAATAGATTTAAAAGAAAATAAAAGCACAAAATATAATTATTGAATTCTCTAAGAAGTTAGAAATAATGTTGAAGTTTCATCAAGGAGAACAGTATAAATTCTGTTCTGTGCTATATCAGATGTTATATACATGTTTTCCCTTATTCTACATAAAAACCGTTTTTTTTTTTTTGTTCTGCCTTCATTCTTTATCATTTTTAGGTGCCTTGACCCAAGCCATTCGAAATTTTGCAAAAAGCCTTGAAGGTTGGCTTTCCAATGCCATGAACAATATTCCACAGAGAATGATACAAACCAAGGTACACTTTATGTTTTTACTTTTCCTTTTGTGTTTAAAAAACATTTCTTCATGTAAATAATTATCTTGTAGTGAGTATATCAGAAATATTGAATAGTATACACAGAGATATTCTATCTACAGATATTCCATATGGCCTTAAGTATTAATTCTAGTGTCTACATTATCACATACATACCATGTTATGTTACTTTAGGTTAATCTGTGAACATTACCCCTATAGGAAGATTGGACTGATTCATTATTTTCTGAATTTTGGTACCAAAAGCCACATTCATGGCCTTTAGTCAGTGAGTCTCTCTGGTAGCACAGGTAGCTACTCCTTTGCCTATAGTTTGCAATAAAACTGTCTTGTATGTGTTATAATAATTGAACATTTATGTGTGAGGCACCTAATCAAGTGCCTGGTACATAGTATCTACTGGATTAACATGTCACAGAAATGGAAAACAATGTAAGCTTCCTCTCTTAGGATTTATGAGTTTTCCCACACTTCCATACAATCCTAAACGTCTCACTGTCAAGGTAGAACATTCTTTGCCTTGTGTACCCATTTGACCAACTAGCTGATCTTTAACTGTTTACTTAAATGTCCATAAAAACTCAATGCAGTACCATATGTTACTGTATGTTAAAGTTCTTAACATATTTTAAAGGGCTAGAATAATCAGATCTACTAAATGTGATACCAATTTTCATAAATTCTAAGAATTAAATATTTAGGTTTTTTTGCATTTTGTTGTCTTTCAACATAAACTAGTATATTCAGGATCCCACAAGAAACAAATGGTATATTGGGGAGGGGGCATTATTGAAGACAGTTCAAGTTTATTTCCAGTGATGTGAATAAAGTTTGACAAAATCAAGGAGGAATAGTGAAGAATCCCAGGGCTAGCAATAGAAACCCCAACCCTCTCTAGGTTTGAAGTGGGAGAAAGTGTGAAAGCCATGGCCTGAAGAAATCTCCTCCTTCTGCCAGGACCTTAGCCTTAGAAAATGAAAGCAGTTACTGTTCAAACAGGAAGAGAACAGAGGTTGAGAGGACTAGATACATTGATCACTCAGTCTCCCCATCCTTTGGTCTCCTATCAGTGTCTGTCATTCGTCAGGCCAACTGGGACACACAGTGGGACAGACAAGAATGAAAAGTAGATTTTGACAGGCAAATGAAAATTTCCTAGATAGTTCTTTTAAAGAATTCAAATTCTGAAAGAGTTCTAGTTGCTTATCTCTGATAAATGTACTATGTTATGAAAACTATGAGCTTTCTCATTTTGCCTCAAAGTCACTGTGTTGTTATAAAATTTGTACAAGTGAATCTGAATGGTAGTATTCTGAAAAATATTTTTAATACAATTTTTAAAAATGGGACTATGTATTTTGGTTTTCCAAATAAAATAAATATTTTTATTTGCCTAGTGTCTATTTGACTATCCTAAAAAGGGTGAAAAAGAAATGAAAAGCATTTTTTTCCTACTTCACTAGACAAAATCATTTCTTGCTGTGGATGAGAAGTCACTTGCGAGACTGGTTTAATTAATGCTTCCCTCAGATGTTGAAGAATGTGGGAGTTTGTTTTATTCTTGACCTCAATATGTTCAAAAGGAAAATAATTCTTAGTTTAAGAGATTTAAATGCTATAATTTATAAGTAAACTTGCCAAATGAATTCGAAATAAGTGTCAAAGGGAAGCATTTAAATTTGGCAGAGGAAGAAAGATTTGAAGATTGCAGTGGTTTATTTTACTGGAAGAAAAAGAAATCTGTGCTTACTTGGATTTCTTTACAGGTTGCCGCTGTAAGTGCCTTTGCCCAGACTCTGCGAAGATACACATCGCTCAATCACCTGGCCCAGGCAGCTCGTGCAGTGCTTCAGAACACTTCCCAAATCAACCAGATGCTCAATGACCTCAACCGGGTCGACTTTGCCAATGTCCAGGTATTCTCGTTTTCTTAAAAAATGTGTCTTTTAAAGAAAAATATTCTCTCTCTCTCTCCCTCTCTCTCTCTGTCTGTCGCTCTAATCCTATTATTTGTCTTTTATTTTATATTTTATATATATTGAGTTTTTCATATAAGAGAAGCCATACAATATTTGGGCTTGTGTGTCAGAGTTCCTTCACTATACCCTAGTTGCTTTTCAAAATTAGGATCATCAAATTTCTTTCAAAATCTCAATTGTACACAGGCTCATCTATATCCAGAGTATCCCAAAAAGGAAGTTTAATCCAGATATGACTTTACTGCACCTGTGCTTTGTGGTTGAAGTCTGGCTTAGCTATAGATTCCTAGAAGGCAGCATATTTCATCACCAGGGATTGCTAAATAGGTAAAGAAGAATGGAGACCACAGGCATCAAAGCTAGGCAAGAAATTAAATTCTTTCATCTATTGTCTGTGAGATCTTGGGCAAGGTATTTAACTTCTCAGGGCTTTACTAGTAACATACCTTGAGGGAACTAACAAAATTTTTTGTAAAATTTGCCTCAGTAATTTTCGTTTACTCAAAAAGAATTAGTACAATAAATTGGGCTACCTTACCGTTCAAATTAAAAAAAATTTAACCTCATTATCAAATTGCATTGCTCACTTATACTTTAAAGTACACTTTTAAAAATAGGTAATTTCAGAATATTATTACAGAATTCTAACAAATATTTTATTTCTGATACTAAACTAATAAACCTGATTGTTATCATATTAAAAAAATACCACTGCTAACCTAAAGCATAACAAACAAAAGAAAAATACATAAACTGTCCATAATCAAAATTTAAAACTTTGGGAAGTTAAGAAAGTAGAATGAGCTGGGGATCTTGCTCAGCGGCCTAAGCGCCTGCCTGGCAAGCGCAAGGTTGTGAGTTCAATCCCTGGTGCCGCAAAAAAAAAAAAAAAAAGAAAGTGGAATGATAACCCACAGAATGTTAGGAAAGTTTTGCAAATCATGTGTCTGATAAAGAACCTATGTATAAATCCAATATAGGCGTAGTAGCTCACGCCTATAATCCCAGCACGGGAAGATTAGGGAAGGGATCCCTGTGAGCTCAAAGCAGCCTGGGCAACATAGAGAGACCCTATCTCGAAACACACAGGCAAGAAGCACGTGTGTACAAAACTATTACAGTCCAATAATTAATAATCTGATATTAAAATGACAAAAAATCTGAATGAACATCTCTTTTAAAAAAATTATCCAATATGCACATGAGAAGATGTTCAACATCATCAACCACCAGGGAAATGCAAGTAAAAACCACAGGGAGATACTACTTCAGATACACCAAAATGATTATAATAACAAAGACAGGTAATAATGACCTTAAGTAAGGATGTGGAGAAATTGAAACACTGCTGATATGAAGATAAAATGCTGTAGGCCCCTTTAAGAAAACAGTGTGGCATTTCTTCAAACATAGAGTAAAGCAAAATCATAGTTAAAAGATTGCTAATTCTAGCTTTATTTATAAAAGTAAAAAGTTAAAACAAATGTCTGTTTTGAGATCTGTTATATAAAAAATGGTATATTCATTCAATGAAACAAACTTATCCTTTGAATAATAAATATAGCTCTATAGTTCCCTATAGAAAAAGATAGTCATATCATTATACTAAACAAAATATTTAGTAGAATATATATGACCCTCATTTATTCTGCTTATTATGCACAAGCATAAGTAATGTAAAATGTAAATAAACATAAATATGAATAAGTAAATTAAATATAAAATATTAGACATGTTACATGTGCATAGTTAAATATGCATGTATTGTAACATAGATATATACTTTTATATGAATGTGTAAAGGTTATAACATCAATATTTTGTTACTTTTATTGTTACATTTTAGGTATTATTACTGTTTTGTTCTTTTTTTCCTTATTTGTATTTTCAGTTATTTGTATAATCATATTTTAGTGTACTTAAAATATTTGAAAGTGGTATTTAGGAGGTAACAGCTAAAAGGATTAGAAAAAATAGAAGGTTACTCAATTGTATTGTTGAGAATTATAAAATGAATTGAATTTGAGGCAATTTGCATTTGAAATGCCTCTGGTTTGAAATGACCCTAAAATAGGTAAATTTTATAGGATGAGGTGAGATGCTGGAAGTAAAAGAATGTGCATTAAAGATTTATTAGTTAAAATTTTTCAATTTAGTTAATCAATTTAAATGAATTTGTCCTCTGAAAGTATATACAATAAAAGCTATAGATGTTGCTCAGAAAAATTACAAATATATTCACATTGTTATATTTGTAAAATTAAGACTTTTACAGACACTCTTTCAAAGAAGCCTATCTTAAAAAAATTATCTGAGCCTAATGAGCCCAATTTAAAAATTCTTGTTAAATTTCATTTCTCTAATTTTATACTCAGGGATACTAAAGCTCACATAGAGCAAATTATTGCTTCAGATTGGTTCAGTTGTGTGAAGACCTAGATTTAAATCTTTCTTCTCTTACTCAAATATTGGCAAAAATTTATATTTTGACCTTGAAAAAATAGGGTTTTTCCTAGATAGGAACAGCTTTTTTGAAGAAAACAAAGGACATTAAGGTAGCCAATGTTGATTTCTTGTTGTCTGATTTGAAGACCTGTAATGCTTTCACTCTTGTATTTTATCTGGTTTTATGTTATTTTGTTTTGTTTGAGTTTATTGTGTGTGAATGTATGAACAACCATTTCGAAGAAAACAAGAGACACTAGGGTAGCCATTGTTAATCTCCTATGGTTATGTTTTGAAGACCTGTATTGCTTGCAGTGTTCTGTTCTGAAATGCTTTGTTGTGTTTAACTCTGTTCTGTTTTGTTTTGTTTTATTCTCTTTAAAATAAAATTTAAAAAAATAGGGTTTTTTCCCTTTTAAGTTTAAATACAACATAGGATTGGAAACATAAAAGTAATGGTAAGCCCTGAAGACTAACTTTAGAAGTTCCTGTTTTCATTACTCGTATGGACTGTGGAGCTTCCCAACCAAACCAGAAGGGAAACTGAGAGTCAAATTCCTTGGCAGGTAGCATGCCTGCAGTTTTCCAAGAGTCTTGGTTGATGATGTTGTTATTTTCATTGCTGTGAATTTGCATTCATACCTTTGCCTTGATAGCTTTTAACCCTTACGATTTCTGTTCCCAATGTTTCCCAACTTTTTTCCACTAGTATCACCACTGATGTGTTTGGTTTTCTTTTAATCTTGAGGGACCACTTTTGTCCAGTCGAATCTGTTTATTCATATGACTTATCTTAAATCTTCTCAAATGCATTGATTTTAAAATTTTATCTGATGGGGAGAAAAAATTCTTGGGAAGGCAGTATGAAAGGAATAAGATGAAGAGGCCTGCACACTGTGGGTTCAGATTTCTACTTTTCTTAAATAATCATGTATCTAGTTTCTTAATCAGATAGCCAATGTAGAGAAACCAAAACCCATGCTTACATATTGTACCAATTACTTTTTCAAGTACCAGAATGAGCACAGAGAAACGTGAACTCTTGAAGCTAAAAAGGTTTTCTTAGCAACTGACAAATAGTTGTTCATTTCATTGACTCATTTAACTCTTTGCAGCTTGTATTATAATTCCCATGTGTGAATTGGTCTATGTGCTGACAGTCAATCAAAAGATACTGAGTTGAGCTTTTCCTTTGCTGCTCATTAACTGTCGCAGGAGCAGGCTTCCTGGGTGTGCCAGTGTGACGACAGCATGGTTCAGAGATTGGAAACCGACTTCAAGATGACTCTTCAGCAGCAGAGCACCCTGGAGCAGTGGGCCGCATGGCTGGACAATGTGATGATGCAAGCACTGAAACCCTATGAAGGAAGACCCAGTTTTCCAAAAGCTGCTAGGCAATTTCTCCTGAAATGGTCTTTCTACAGGTATTGTCTTAATTGCAGCAAGTGTGTGTATGTGCATGCATTTAAGTTTAAATACAACATAGGATTGGAAACATAAAAGTAATGGCAAGCACTGAAGACAAAGAAAAGAAATGAAAACAAACTTTCTGTTGTAACTATCTTCAACCCAACTCAGTTATTTACAGTGTCATGGAAATGAACCAGGAGACCTAAAGAAAATCAACTTTCTGCAAAGAAAGGAAATCTTATTGCTCAAAGTCCTAGAAGTTATTAGATAGTGATATTTGAGATTAAAATCTAGATAACTTGTTAACAATCAGAAAAGGACAATACTCCTCTCTTTTATAACATATATTATTTAGGCTCTTTTCTTGAGGCATTAGTGTTACTCTTTTTCTAGGCAGCTTTTTTATTTATTTTGCAGTCCTAGGGATTGAACCCAGGGTCTTGTGCATGTTAGCAAGCACTCTACTGCTGACTTACATTCCCACCCCTAACACCACTCTTCTGTTTAATGATCCCCAAACTATTGTCCCTCCACCAGTAGCATCACTGTCTCTTGCAAACATCAGAAATGTAAAACTTTACCATTTCCCAAACCTACCTATATCAGAATCTCTGGAGGTAAAATCCAGCAGTCTACATTTTGAAGACCTCCAGGTGATTTAGATACATGCAAGGACCATGAAGGTAATTTTTTAATCTTAAAAATTACAACCATTTGCATAGTTAACTGCACATTAGAAATTAGAATTAATATTTTAAAAACTGTAGGTACCTCTCGAGACCTATTAAATCAAAATCTTAGCAGTTAGGATATAGTGATTAGAAACGGATAGTATCAGGATGAAGGTTCATTTTTTTTTTTTCCTAAAAAGTTCTCTGATGATTCTGATGCATGATAATATCTAGAAGACAGTACCATAGCTTCTTAATATGAATCATTTTTAACTGAAATAATGTAGATAGAAATGTATATTTTTTTAGACATAGAAGCAAAAGGATTTCTGAAGAGAGGACTTTCTGATTGTATGATGTATGATAACAAACACTGGGATAAACTGTGTACTCTAGCCCATCCACAAGGCTGCAAACAACATCTGTGATCTGTGTTGGTCAGCATTGGTATGCTGTATATGCAGGACAGAATTGTAGGATGGACTTCTGTTTTATAAGATAAATATAAATCAGTAATATTTTTAACCTGGGCATTTATTCTTCTGTTCCATGAGTTTATGTTTTCCTTCTCTAGATAGAATTCAGAGTTCTCATTTGGAAACATTTCCTAAGAGAATTTCAGATACTTTCCTGTTTGCACAGGAGTCATCATTTTATTCATAAATTTTTCCAGAAAATAATATAAATAGTACATGTGCTTCATGAATGATTGACCAAGCAGCAGTAACACTGAGTGGCTCTTCTGAAACTTACATGACCAAAGATAGAGTCTGTTTTTGCCTCAGAAAAAAAGCAAGGTGTTTCTTTTTTCCTTTGTGTTGCTTAGTATGTTGTTAGTTTCAGACTTACCTTTACTCCTTCTTATGGATTATTTTTTCCTCTATATTTAGTTGATATCATTTTAGAAATACACCCCTAGAGCCTTCATCTCCACAGAGATTTTTTCTAGGTATCTTGAAAGGAGAGAAAATTACTTACTTGTGCTTTTTGTTCTTTGCAGATATACAAACCCAGTAGATCATCAGTTGCCTGCCCTCTGTCCTCCCTGAGTTGAGGATAATGGGCTTGTTATTATTAGACACTATTATAGTTATTATTTGCACTTCAAAAGGACTTAAAGGCATACAGTTTAGGGCCATAGAAGAGAGGCACATTTAGACAGATGCATACCTCCTGCTGGCAGGCAAAGTCAATAGTTTAGAAACTCAAGACCCTTTAATGTTTGGACTGTTTTTTACTGAGGCATGAGAACATACTGAGTAATGAGAATTATATTCACAAACCATCAGAGAAGCAGAAATAGAGTACTTTAAAAAAATTTTTTTGGCATCGTAAATGCCAAACTTTGGTAAATTTGTAAATTTGGAAGTCACATGCAGACTCTTCGTATTCTGATATCAGATACTTAATCTCATAATTTCTAAAATTCTATACTTAGAAATACAGAAATGAACTGACAGATAATCGTGGTAATGGCAGTTGATACATTGCTGCAAACACACTGTGCTCTAAAGCGGGTACTGCCTTTCCTAATCCGGCTTTGTACGGTTCATGCTAGCTCTCTAGAGGGTAGAAAAGCAATCACTGCCTTTCTTGAGCGGATACAGAGAAGGAATTTGGATCTTTTTTCAGCTTGTGTGTTTTGGGGAAACAGATGAGAAGATCCCTCAGAGCCACCTTGAAGGTCCAAGAACAAAATTCAGGCGGGGTGAATTATTGGTAGACTGTTTGTCTAGCATGCAGGAGAGCCTGGGTCCAGTCTGAAGCACTACAAAATACAGCACAGATAAGAGAACAAAATGCAGGCCAGGCATGGTGCCATATGCCTGTAAACCCAGCACTCAGGA
>RJWT010002660.1:0-10360 GCA_004365215.1 Cuniculus paca | reverse complement strand
ACAGATGAGAAGATCCCTCAGAGCCACCTTGAAGGTCCAAGAACAAAATTCAGGCGGGGTGAATTATTGGTAGACTGTTTGTCTAGCATGCAGGAGAGCCTGGGTCCAGTCTGAAGCACTACAAAATACAGCACAGATAAGAGAACAAAATGCAGGCCAGGCATGGTGCCATATGCCTGTAAACCCAGCACTCAGGAGGCTGAGGTAGGAGTATTGCCATGAGTTCAAGACCAGCGTGGGCTACATAGTTAGTGCAAAGTCAGCCTGCACTACAGAGCAAGACCCTGTCTCAAAAAAACCAAGAACAAAATGCATAGCTTTGATACTATGACTTGAAAAGGAGCACAGGGAACCTAGTTTGCCCAGAAATACTAGACAATGTGAGTCTTCCAAAAAGATTAATACTCTTTTAGAATTAACGGTTAGAATTTTTTCAGAGAGTTCACATGGGGATCACAGATATTGATGCTCTCGCTTCTCTTCCTAAGAAGAGAGGATTTCAGGATTTGCATCTTTAAATATGTAGAGAGGCATTTGTGTTGAGTAACATGTGCTAAGCTATATGTTCAACTTTCATACCATAGATTATGAGGATAAATACACAAAGATTTTTTCAATCATTATAAAATAATTAACATTTACAACTCTAATTTTAAAAGTAGTTGAGTACATGATAACAGCATAAACATATGACAATAATTTCATTACATGTTTACTAGTATTTTTTTAAAGGTTGGAATTATAATTGAAAGGTAGCAGATTTTTAAAATGTTCCAAGAGAATTTAGTATGTTTTAGGTGTACATTTTATGTTAAATAAAATGATTGCCTAATTGTTAAAAAATTTCTAATACACTTGTGGTAAAAATCCATAGGCTTTGTCATAACCTACAAGATGAGGCTCAGCTATTAGTGACCCCCAGAACTTATCCCATGTTGTTCTGTTTGTTCACTGTCCTTCACCCACATCTGCCTCCTGGCCTTTCTGTGAGCTGACATGTTATAGTTCTGGCTCAAGATCTTTGCATTTATGCTTTTTTCTGCTAGGAAAACTTCAGCCGTGTGTTCCTGTAGATCTTTCCTCACCTCAGTGCAATTTCTGCACAGATATCATCACTGCCTCAGAAAAAATTTTCCTGACACCTTAACTTAAAATGCCTGTCCCCATTACTTTCTAATTGCTAAACTTGATTTGTAGAATTCATCTCTACCTAACTTTATATTTTATGTATATTGTGTATTAATTGGCTTCCTCTTTCACTAATTGTGAACTCTGCTGAAACCAAAATTGTGTCTGTTGTTCTAAAACAAGACTCTAGCACAGAGTGGGAACACAGGAAATAGCTATTGAATGAATAAGTGTGAATTCTTTTGCAAAAATTTGACTTTGCATGTCTGTAATGATATCAGAAAACTACTTATGAACATTCTTCTTAATCATTTACATAATTTTATTATTATTATAACTTAACAGAAATATAAAGGCCTGAAATTTGAATTTAGGAATAAAGAATTTATTTTGTATATCATATTTATCCTGGAAAGATTTGTTAATAATCAACTGACTCAGGATTGTTTTTCTATAATACAATGAATACTTTTAAACAGATATTTCATTATTAAATTAATATGTGTTTAGGTTCGAAAACTCTGGAAAATACAAAACTACCAAAATAATAAAAACCCATAGCTTTACTATTCAGAAGAAAAAAACACTATCAAAACATTTTATTTTAGTATTAAATAAAATTGGGATCCACTTGTTTATCAAAGATTATTACTTATATTTTTCCCTGAATATTTTTCATTTAACATTGTATGGTAAGCATTTCTTCTCATTAAATATCCTTAGAAACATACATTAGTGCCCTGCAAGATCTCCAAATGATTCCTGAAATGGCAGGTAGTACTGAACTATATATGGCTAACTACACACACACACACACACACACACACACAGTTGCTTTTTCCTATACATGTGCACATACCTAAGATAAAGTTTAATTTATAAAGTAAACGTAATGAGATTAACAGCAATAAAAAAATAGAACAATTTTAATAATATACTGCTAGAAAAATTTCATGAATATGTTTTCTCTCTCCATCTTATTGTACTTCTACTTACCCTTGTAATGGTGTGAGATGATGCAATACTTATGTAAAGAGACGAGATAAGGGGCCAGGGATTTAGCTCAGTGGCTCAAGCACTTGCTTGGTAAGTGTGAGGTCATGAGTTAGATCCCTGGCACCAAAAAAAAAAAAAAAAATGAGATGAAATAAGATAAATAATGGGCTATTGTACCGTAGTGTAAGACAACACTAAGGGTTGCATTTCAGTGCCAATTAAGTACCAGATAGTCTTCTTTATTTAGTGTAGGATTTGTTTTAACTATGTAGGGAATTTTCATGTAAATAAGCTCATGCATTTTGATCCTTCAACTTAATATTATATGATAAACATATTTTCATGTTAACTACTTTTTTAACTACTACATATAATTTCACATACAAGTGAGCTGGCCATATTTTATTTCATTAATGTTCTACTAGTATTTAGTTTTTCTCACTATTATAAAAATTTCTGCAATTACAACCAACTTTGCTTATTCGCACAAATTTCTAGAATTAGAATTACTAAGTCAAAGAATTTGACATTTTCAATTTTGACAAATATTATCAAATACCCCTCTACAGAAAATTTTGTAAATTTATACTTGTGAAGACAACAAGCTATTTTCTAAAGCCTTCTGTAACCCTGGGATTTTTAATCCCTTACAGTATGGTAGGCAGAATGTGATATCTTACCTTAATTTCCATTTCCTTAATTTCAAATAAAATTATTTATAATTTTGTGTGTTTTTAAACCTTTTGGCTCCTTTGGGTTGCATTTTAAATATTTACTTTCTTCAACAAGATGGATGCAGTTAGGAGTTAATAGTCTATTCTTACTGTACTTTCAAATTATTATCTTTAAGATTGTGTTAGTGTGGGTAAAATATTGTATTTCATTGTTACTTTTTTCTTTTATTTTTTTAAATGGAGGATTCTTTGCTCTTAGAATTTTTTCTGTAGGAAAAGAAATATTTAATTTGAAATAGATTCATATAATTTATTGTTACAAATGAATGATATGTCACTGAATTTTAGGAAAGGAAAGGTAGAATTACAATCATGTGTTTCATATATGTTCTGCACATAGATTTAGATATTCGTGTACTTCTAGTAATTCACACATACAGTAGAAATCTAAACATAAGGAATTCTTTAGGGTACTTAATTGATTCTAATGAATTATCCATTGGAACTAGTATTTATAACAAATATATTATTAATTCTAATATATGTAACAGTGTAGTAATGAGTACAGTAATACCTCAGTTGTCAAACTCAGTTTGTTCCAAATTCATGTTCAAACTCTGAAAAGTTCAAGAACTGAACATAGTTTTCCAAGAAGAAATGATGGACAATGAATAAACTGGTTCTGAGAACCAAAACTTACACTTGTGAATTCATTTTTACAGGACTTTAACAAATTTTGCAATGATTTCTTTCTTTAACTGTATCGTGGTTCTCACAATTTTTCTCTTAGCTTTACTGGTGGTATCACTAACTTTCTTTGGAGACATGGGTATGAAATTTTATGCCTATAAAATGCAAAAAACAAAAGTGCAATGACCGATGTTTTAATGCAATAACACAAGCACTATACATGTTGTCTGACCAAGAGTGGCACTTTGACTGAAGCATCACCCCTTTGTGTCAGCTGTGATATGTGACCTATCACTGATGCTTGGCCCATACAGTATTTTTTATGTTGGATTTTTAGTTGACTATTGAGCAAAGATAGGAATGCCAAGAAAATTTTTCTTCTACCTTTGTTGTTGGAGAAGTGGAAAGTTCAAGTTTGGAGCTATTCAACAACCAAAGTGTCACTGTAATTTTAACAGTAGACATTAGTCCCATCCAATCCATGGGGATATATTCTAAGGCACCCAGTAGGTGCTGAACTACAGATAATATTGAATCCTAAAATTTAATGCCTTATTTATCTTAACTAAGTACCCATCATGCATCGTGGCCATAATTTTTGCCACTTGAGGTATGACAGCAAAATTAGCACAGATTTCTTTTTCCTTTACAATTTTACAAATAGATTCCTTTTTACCATGGATTTTAGCAGACTCAATATACAGTATTTTTTCCTTCATTAAGTCAGAAATCTTTACCTTTTCACTTAAAAGATGAACTTTACAGTTTCTCTTTGGCATGTTCCAATTACTAGCATCTCTATTCTTGGACATTGAGGCCATTCAAGGAAAATACAGTTTCCTTGAATGCAAACACTGCGTAATGTGGCAGAAGATCTGATAACCAAGGCAGCCACTGAGTAACAGATAGGTAGCAGATGCAGAGTGAATACACTGGACAAAAGAATGAATCAGATCCCAGGAGGCAAAGAGCAGGTTGCCGGGAGATTGCATCACATTACTCAGAAGAGCACACAGCTAGCACTTATAAATTATTTCTGGAATTTTCTTTAATATTTTCAGATTGCAGTTGACCACAGGTAACTGAAGAACAAGTAAATAAAAACCGTAGGTAAAGAGGAATTACTGTACCTTATCACTTTCAACACTGTGGCTAACCTTTGAGCCTTAAAAAAGATTTTGTGATCATAGTGAAGATCACATAGTGGTAACATGGATCTAACTGCGAATTTATGGGGTTTTTACTGGTTTGTTTTCTTTTTGTAAACAGATCCATGGAAGTGAGAGGTCCTCTGTCAATATCATATAGTAATCCCCTTCTTGCTGCCTTAAACAAATGAGAATAAGAAGCTCAACCTCTCCTGTTGTATATGTTCTAATCACAGTCACTTTTATTTTGAGTTGTGTTCTATTCATAAGTTGATTTCACATTCTTTAGTTCATTTTTTCCTTGAAATAACAATGTATGTTAGATAAGACTGAAACCATTGTTTTCATTTTCTTCTAGGAGAAGGAAACAATCTCAGAGAAATTACTTATTTGAGGTCTGCAGTCAATTAATGAACAGCCAACATCAGAATTTAAGACTTCTGAGTTTCAGATGTACAATGATGATCTGTCCTTTGCCAAGCCTAATGTATAGAATTCAATGTATTAGTAGCCTTTACTTAAATAGATTGAAAAACAAAACAGAACACATAAGTAAGATCTAGTTTTCCATTGTGCCTGGCATTTTACAATTCTTCATTGCAAAACAAAGCATAAGATTCATTCTCTTCCCCCTAAGAATGTAATGACTCTTTTAGTATTTTAGGGCAAAAATCTTTACATAAAGGCCACTGAATTAAAGGGATGACAAGCTCATATACATAAATGCATGCATTCTTGCCCTAAGTGACAAATGTAAAAGAGCTTTGAAGTATATGATCACCGTTAATGATTGGCACATCTTAGATGAGGCCAAGGTTTTATTTTGGACTCATTTCAATTTTGAATGTAGTAGAATGTATTGTTAGCATTCCCTTAATATTCATATTTGGATATTTTACGGTTAAATGTTCACAATTTTCAAATATAAGCATTTTTAGTTGATTTTATCATGCTGGTTTCTAATGATGAATCACCTGAATTTAAAGAAAATCAGTAAAAAACTGGAATCACATCATAAATTTGCCTTCCAACTAGACAAGCTGGAATGCCATGCATATTCACCTGCATTCTACATGAACTTTCTGGGAACTTTTCTTAGTATTTTTGTACTTGTTCAAATATGAGTATTTTGTACTTGCATCTTGTTGAGATGCGTATTTTTCCCAAAGTATATCCATTATCATTTATAGATGACAGTGTGCTAACATCAGTAAAATTTTCATTGTGAGTTGCTCTACTACAGGTGGTGAGTTGTCAACCTTTGAAAACTCTTTTATGTTGTTGCTGTTGAATTCTGATTCATTAGCGGAAGTGGAAGCATACCAATGGTAGTAAAATGATGTTTCCCTGTCTAGGTCTAATAAGAATTGAACCTTAGTGAGGAGTATCTCTTTAACATTCTGTTTAAATTAGTTGAGCTAACTGCTTTTAATAATGAAATTACTCCATGGCAAGTTTCATGCTACCGGCTTCTTCTAATAAAAATAAAAGCTTCATCTCTAATTGTTGTCACTAATATCGGTTGTATATTTCTTTTTTCTTGGCACAGTTCAATGGTTATTCGGGACTTAACCTTACGCAGTGCTGCTAGCTTTGGCTCCTTCCACCTGATCCGTCTACTTTACGATGAGTATATGTTCTACTTAGTAGAACATCGTGTTGCTCAGGCAACAGGAGAAACACCCATAGCAGTCATGGGCGAGGTAAGAGAAGATGAAAGAGTTATGACCTACTGGATTTTTATAAAAAGAATCTGAATTACAATATACATCTAAGTATATTAGTTTTTGATTGAAGCTGTGATTCTTCCAGACCTAAGAGGGGCTGTGAAATCATTACAAAGGGTCCTGAACACATTTCTGCTGACTTGAACCACTGGTGGTACAAATATAACTGTTCTATCAGGCAGCTTGTGGGAGAAGTAATGCGGTCATGCATGAAACCGTCATGTAGGTACCACTGATGGTTCAGGCCACCTAGCAGAGAAACATACAAATTACAGTCCCTTCATAAACATGTTAAACCCTTGTGTTTCATGTTTGTTCTTAATCAAAGAATTATAAAATTGTAGATTGTATCATGTGAAAGCATCTCTGCAAAATAAAAGCTTAAGAAAAACTGAATTTAAACCTATCGAATGGGAAATAAGGTTAATTCTTCTGATAAGGCTAAGGGCTAACAATGCAAGGGAAAGAATTAAATATGTATGAGCTATGATCAAATTAACAGGTTGAACACTTAATTTTTAAAGTTAATTACAGTAAAGACACATTATTAGTAATCTCCATCAAAATACTACCCCCTCACTTCAAACACACTTACACCATTTTTCTTTCCACTTCTTAAAGTAGTTCTGAAAGTCCTTTTTCATGAATGTTTTTACTTGTGCTGCTGGGGCTTCTTTGCTGCCCTGAACTGATTTAAAACATTTACCTTTCATAGTTATTTTGACTTTGGAGAAGAGCCAGAGGATACACACAGTGCTAGATATGTTGAATAAAGTGAATGAGGACACACTAATGTTTTAATATGAAGAAGTTGCCTAAACATTTGATAAAACGTATAATGAGTGTTTAAATCAAAGCATTTATTACAATAAAAGACAAATTGCCATTAATCCCCTCAAAATATTTCCCTCACTTCAAACATACAGTACTTACCCCATTGTTCTTGGCAATGTGTATTTTACTATAATAAGTTTTTTTTAAATTTAAACATTCATTGTATTTTTTTTTTGAACACCCCTTTTTTTGTTTGTCCTTTCTTTCAGTCTTCAAAACAAAATAAGTGATTCTGTTTCAGAAAGGTGAAGTGAGGGGCAGGAAGGTGACAGTGGCAGCAGCTAATATGTTTTAGACACTATGTGGCTGGCACAGTTCTATGTCCTTTACATGTAATAAAACATTTAATAATCACAACAGTTCTTTGAGATAGGCTCTGTTTTATCCTGTTTATAAATAAATGTCTGAGGTTCATGCAGAAAGATTAAATGGTCACAGAGCTAATAAATGGTGAAGACTTTTTTTCCAACACATAGTATGATTTTCAAGCCCTTGTTTTAGTAACTAATGTGTGTATGGGGGGAATCTCTTTGTTACAATTTCTAATTTGTAGTCAAATTGGCTTATCCTCAGAAGTGTCAAAAAGTGAAAACTCTGAAACTAATATAAGAGGTAGCTAGTATGAGGAATAGATGCAAATGCTCAACTGACTTAGCACTGACTTCATTTTTATTATATTTAGTTGGGGGTACTTCATAACTTATTGTATTATACTGTCAGACAAAGATCACCTAAAGTAGTAGAGAAAACATGCTCATTTTTAAGCTGCATGTGTGCTTAGTTAGCTTTTAAAAAGTAAAGATAAATATAGATGCTTTTCCTAGTTTAATAAATTCAAGAATAAAGTATAAATGAAAATATATCAGAGTACTTCAAGGATTTTCCTAAGTATTCTAATATAAATAAATTGCATAACAAGCATATTCAGAAGAGATTGGGGACATTCATGGTGGGATGGCTGTAACTGTCAAGCATATTCAGAACATTAATTGCAATAGCCCTCTTTTCTTTTTCTTATAGTATATAAATCTGTATTTCAATGTATAACATTGTCCAGTGGTAATTGTGCTTAAATGATGCCAAATGGGTATATGTGAAATTAAGAAATAATCACTGTGGCTTTTAAATAATAGGCAGAACTTCTATAACCAAAACAATCTGTACTTCTGTTATATATGACTTCCCCTATTGCTATTTTCTTTAGTTATAGACATTGCAAAATGCCTATTTGGCTTTTGCATTAAGTACTGTAAGATGTCTCAAATCGAGGTTAAAGACTTTTTATTGCTTTTATTTTATGTTGTACTGGCATTATCGTTTGAACTAGACATTGTCTAGTTTTTTCCTTGATTTTTTTTGATGACTCATTGACTAAGAGTATATTAGTTTTCTTGTGTTTGCATAATCTCTGTGGGGTTTTTTTTGTGATGTTTTTCTAGTTTTATTTTGCTATGGTCTAATAATACATGTGGAATAATTTCAATTCTTTTGTATTTACTTAACCATACTTTATGGTCTAGTATACAGTCTACTTTAAAGAAAGTTCCATGTGCTGCAGAGTATGGATGTTGTTTTTGATGAGTGGAACACTAAGTCCATTTGTTCAAAGGTTTGGTTCAACTCTGATATTTCTTGGTTGACTTTTTTACCAAGTTGTTCTGTGACAGTGGGTTATTGAGATCCTCCACTATAATTTTATTAATTTTTTTTGTTCTAAGTCCAGTAGTGTTTGTTTTATGATGTGGTGCATCAGCATTAAGTGCCTGTATATGGTTTATTGTTGTCACTTCCTGTTGAATCTCTTAAACAATGTGTAGAGATGTTCTTTGCTCCTTTGATCAGTTTTGACTCATTGTCTATTTTGCCTGAAATGGAATAGCTATTCCTGCTTGATTTCCTGTGCCCATTGCATAGAATATTGTTTGCTATCCTTTGATTTTTAGTCTCAAATTTATTTTTGAATTCAGTATGTTTCTTATATATAGCATTCTATTGGATTTTGTTTCTTGGTCTATTTTGCCAGTCTCCATCTTTTCAGTGGGGAATTCAGACCATTCACATTGACAGTTATTTCTACAAAGTATTGACTTAATACTGTTGTTATATTATCTTTCTGATGCTGATTCCTTTTTTCCTCTCTGCTTAACTGCTCAACCTGACTGATGTATTCATTTCCTCACACTTTTTTGCTTTATTGGTATCATTGTCTCTTTAATTTTTTAACTTTATGAAAAAATAAAATAACATTTCATAACAAAATAATGATAGTAACAATAGTAAATACACTGTGGATCATTATCTTCCTAGTACTTATCCAGAATACAAGACATAGACCAAAAAATTTTCACAAAGAAGAAATAAGTAGATAATATCGTAAAACTTTCTTTTAAATGAACTAAGATAAACTAGTAGTATAATTTAAACAAATTAGCATACATATTAAATTATTTTGAAGCAATGGAATAGGTAATTTGGGGAAGTATTTGAACATCTTACATATATATATATATATATATATATCTCCCCACATATGTAGTGTTTCTCCTATAAGAGAAACTATACAATATTTAAGCTTGTGTGTCTTATTTATTTCATATAACATTTTGCATCCATTTACCTATTAATACCTCAAGTTTATCTTTCTTTGTGGTGGCACGTAGTACTCCCTTGTGTATAAACACCACATTTTCCTTAGCTGAATTCATCTGCTGATGGACTTCTACACTGTTTGCAAGATCTATCTATTATATATGGCACTGTTATACACATGAGTATTCATTTATCCCTGTAATATGATGATTTTAACTCTTTTGGGAAGATACCTAAAAGGGAGATAGCTGAGTCAAGTGAAACTTCTCTTTTCAGTTTTTTGAGTAATCTCAGCACTGATTTCTGTAATAGTTGTACTATGTTACATTCCCACCAACAATATAGAAGAGTTGCTTTTTTCCTACATCCTCACCAATATTTGTTATTTTTCGGTGATAGCCATTCTTTCTGGAGTAAGATGGAATCTCAGTGTTTTTCTTTTTTTAATTTGTGTGTCTTTAGTTAGTCTCTGTTTTTCAGTCATGTAGTCTGGGTGTGGTCAACTCTGAATCTTTGCTTCTCTCCCAAAATCAAACTGCCTTCATTAATTTGGGAGGGGAGAATGCAGTGTAAG
>RJWT010002659.1:0-39805 GCA_004365215.1 Cuniculus paca | reverse complement strand
GGAAGAGGTGAGAAGAGAGAGAAATCACATAGGGCTCCTATGAGAGGTTTGTGATTTTTCTCTTGGTGATCTTATAATACTCTCAATCATCTAAAACTAATGTATAGGGGCCGGGGATCTAGCTCAGCAGCCTAAGCACCTGCCTGGCAAGCGCAAGGTCGTGAGTTCAATTCCCAGTACCGCAATAAATAAATAAATAAATAAATAAATAAATAAATAAAACTAATGTATTTATAAATATATTACATGTTTGACAAAAGACAAAACAAAATTTGGACAAAGCAACACATATGAATACAACCAGATATTGAAAATATAATTCATTAAATATCTACTGTCTGGGGACCCAATCTAGTTTCCTAGTTTGGACAAGACAGGCTCCCATGGCAAAACAGAGAACAATACAGGTATGTGCTCATATTTTCTTCTCTAAAACAGCATCTCTCATTATGATAGAAACTTTGTGAGTCATATGTCTTAAAATGTTGAACTGCTCATCAGTTTTAACGTAATGCTCTCCGTTAGTTGAGCATCGACACCATCATCGGTGAAAATCGTTTTTAATATCAGGTAGACAATAAAAAATTAATACTAATATAAAACTGTTCAGTTTTGGATGCTAGAAATAATGTACATATATGCGTAGTACTGATAGTGCTGCAAGGTAAGATTTTATTTTTCAAATCATACACCAATCAGCTGCTTTTCACTCAGAGCTTCAAAACTTCTGCTTTAATTCCAGTCAGTTAAGGCTGATCAGAAACACTTCTCATCTGAACTAAGTTTGAAATTTAAACTTGCCTCTTAAATCAGGTGTACAAGCAGACAGTCTCCAAGTGATAGTAGTTCAACTTCTGATTTTTTTGTTGTTTTTTACTTTATGTGGTATGAAAGCAATACATATGCAGTGGAAATCCAACTTCAATTTTGAATTTATTTTTTTCCTGGGCTAAAGACATGCAGGGATGCAGTGTGACATTGTTTTCAGATGCTGGTGACAAGAGCAAAGAGCTGTTCCCAGTCAGCCGCAGGATCACAGGGTAAACACCAGGTGTTCTGCAGTGTACTGCCTTAAGCTACGATGTTCAGTAGGTTGGGTACATTTAGCTCATTTGTTATTCACAATATTCTTAATTTATGGTAGATTCACCAGGGGGTATATTATATGCATATATATATATATATATATATGAACATTATATAGATATTTGCAATTTATTTCTGGCTTTGGACTCAAGTTCAACATGGAACCACATCCTCATAGCTGAGTGATCTTCATAAGGTCCTAATCACTCTTGACTTTTGTGTCTTCATTTGTAAATTGTAACTAAGACTATTCCATAAAGCTTTTGTGAGAATTAAGTGAAATAGCATCACGTGCCAGTCACACAGAGAATGCTTAATAAAGTCTAGTACTCTTGTTGAAAATTACCATTTTGCCAGAGTTATACTCTCCAGAGACAACAAGACCATCTGTGTCAATTCTAATGGTGAAATTCAAAACTCTTTTAGAGACGACACCAATGATGATAAGAAAAATACTTCAATTAATTTCACAATTTAAATAAAATGTCTTACGGTAGAGAAAATATTGTAGTAATTTTTGGGTCTCACAAACTGTTCACATTTCAAAACTGTGTATTTTTTTTGTTAAGACAGGATAAAGAACTCACCACATATGAATCTTAGGAAGTAATTTGCTCTCAGTAACTGTTTCAACAGAACTACTCAGTTGTATGTACATGACCATCCCCGTTAACTAGCAGGATGTGATTTTTCTCTGACTACTGTGTCCACACAACTTCTCCAATAGTTATGTTCTTGTTTCTGGAAAGATATTTTGTTGAGAAAAAACAGGCAAGCAGCGAATTGACCCTCCACTAAGTGGCCTTTATTGCTGTAAAAGTACACTTCTTGAATCTTCTTCTTAAAGTATGGCAGGCAATGATGGAACCAAAACAGTGTAAAATGCTGTCATCATGTACCTGGAAGGTTGAACAGAGATGCATTATAACATCTTTAAAAAAAAAACATAAATGTTTCGTGGATACTATTATTTTATTTCAGAAAAAGATTTTTTTTCACTCAAAAACCTTATCTGTAGCACTGAGTGCTTTAATAAACTAATTTGCAGAGAATTGTTAGGTTCAAATACAACTTACACTAACCATCCATTAGTAAAAAAGAGGGACCCTTCTGTGTTTTCTCAAAGCTCCAGAAAGGAGCTGTTTTCATTCGTCTACACTGCCCCCTTTCGAAATGTACTGAAAATGTCTCATCTGGGGGCCGCTCCTGACTGCTGTTTGCAAACTAAAGGAACTGCTTCCTAAAATGTGTGTGGAAAACCATACGCTCCCTAAAGCTGGACGACGTCCAAGTTTCACATCTGTTACTCATTTATGCTGCTGAGCCAGAAGCTGGATCAGAAGAATGGGATTAGGAAAACCAAGTTGTTAAAACATTTTCTCATCTTTTCTGTACACCTCTTCCATCTTCCAACAAGTAGATGTTTTGATTACCAAGTGCTAGAAAATGTACTCGCTGCATGCGTTACGGAGAGTGTACCTGCCAAAAATTCTCTTTGAATCTTTAAACGACCTTGCTTTTCTACTTTTTTAACTTTTCTTTTTAAAATAAATTTTATTTCATAACAATTTCATGTTGATCAAAACACTGTGAAGTTAGCACAAAGATATTCCATACACTTCATCTCCAGTTCCACTTATATTAATATCATACACGAACATGATGGATTTGTTACAGTTAATGAATCATTATGGGTGATTGTTTTAATTGAAGTCCATGATTTTTTAGATTTCATTAGGGTTTACTTATTTGCCAATCAAGGATTCCAACCAGTATATCACATTATCCTAAGCAGCCAGGGACCTTAGGTTCTTTTTTCTGAGACATGGACAGTTGTAAAGTGTTTCGGTCATGGAATATGTAGAATGTCTCTCAAAATTAGCATAAGGTGTTTCAAATGATTCAACTGAGATGGCTGGTTTTCATGAAATACCTCAAGGGTAAAGCACAATTTTCCTTAAATCCTCACACTGTATTAAGAGTACATACTACCAGCACATTAGGACCGCAGGCACTAACCTTGGTCACTTGTTAAGTTTCTCCACAGTAAAAGTACTGTCTCCCTTTTCTATACCACTTTCTTTGAAAATATGTCACGTGTACAATGCAAACTCGAAAGATTATGTTTCACCTTCTTGAAGGAAGAATTTCAACATAATTATTATTTTTATTTAAATTTCTTGAATTTAGAATTTTTTCCATGGGAAATACATAAGAATTCTTCCCATTTATTTATTTGATCATTAATTTCAGCATGGACTCATAGAAATTTGTTTTACTTTGATACATAATGCAATAGTCGTATTGCAACTATTGATTTTGTTGCCTAAATTGCTCTGAATTTGGCCATTGAAAGCTTTCTCAATAATGATCTTTTGACATCACCCATTATTATTTGTTCAGTTTTTTTCTTTTTCTTCTTTTCAGTTCTTCTTTTCATTTTCTCTTCCTACCTGACTGCCTTCCTGCTTGGCTTCCTTTATTTTTCCTGTTTCCATTTCATAACTATCACTGGTGATATTATGCACTCAAAGCTCATACTGTGTATTTCCAGTCCCATTTCTAGAATAAGCCATTTTTCTAAAGAGTCTTGGCTTTTGTCATTGGAGAGTGTTATCAGAAAACGAAATCTGAATGCTTCTAGGTCTCTTGGCTGATGGAATAAGGAAATATCTGTAATATGTATCTATAAAGATTTCCATATGTAACACTCCCTATCTAAATAAACTCAATACGAATTCCTAAGATGTGACTCTAATCTTTAACCACATAGATCATTCTAACTTGCTTTTCTAGTTTGTCTGTAATCAAATGTGAAAAACCTGGCCTCCTACATCTGCCATCCATTCATTTATTTGTACAATTCCAGCATACAAGATTAATGATATCAGAATTCTAATCAATGCTATGATAGTTATTTACTAATTAGAGTACTTACATAAGGTTTCTTTTGTATTTTGTCTTATAGACTCCATTCATTTTTATGATTACTGATATCAGAAACTTTTCTATCCCTTCTTCAGTAAGGTCATTTTATACATTTCAAACATGGTTAAATTGTGCTGTTCCAAGTCGCATCCATCCTAGGAACTCCCAAATTCTTAAATGATTTTGTCACATTGGTATAGTGACACTCAATCTTAAGCATCGCTATGACTAGATTAAGAGACACCTAGGGAGGGACTAGATTGTGAGGGCAATGACCTCATCACAAGATTGGTAGGCAAAGCCTAAGAGGAAGTGGGTCCCAGGCGACTGTGACTTTTCAGGGTATAACATTTCTGGGGCTATTCTGGGACCTCTTGAAGCTCTGCCATGCCCTTCTGCCAATGTTTCTGCCTTGAAGCCAGCTGACCATGGCATGAAATCTCTGAAACCATGAGACAAAATAAACTCCTTCTCTAAGTTGTTTTTCACTGATACTTGTTCACAGAGTGAGCTAATTAGTACAGATATATTATGATTCAATTTTTATCATCTTTGACATATGCCCTAGTGTCATGTATCCACCATTTCAATATCATACAAAACAAACTCACTGCCTCTCAAAATCCCTTGTGTCTCGCCTATCCACTACCCTCATCCTTGCCAGTAACACTTATGTTTTTCATCTCATAGCTTTGTCTTACTCAGATTTCCACAGAAACACAATCATAGCATATTTAGGTTTTTGACTTGGTTCTTCACACTTAGCAATACATATTTAAGGTTTATCCATGTTTTGGCAGGATTTGATACCCATTTCCTTTTGAAGATTTTAAAGTCTGCTCTGCCTGCTATAGCAAAATACCGTGGATGGATGGCTTATAAACCACAGATATTTATTTTTTTAGTTCTAGGACATCCAAGGTCAAGACACTGGCAGTTTCAGTGTTTAGTGAAGGCTGCTTATTGAACCATGTGACTACAGTCAAGCTTAACTGTCAACTTGATTGGCTCGTGAGCCACCTACAGAATTGGTGAAGCACACATTCGAGGTAAGCCATGGAGGTATGACCATGGACACCATATCTGGTCCATTGTCCCTTCTTCTGGCATTCTTCTTTTGTTCTGCCTTCCAGCCATCAGGAACTGAGCAATTTCACTCTGCCATACCCTTCTGGCACAATGTTCCCATCCTATAGCCATCCACCCTGAACTGCACCCTCTGAAACCATGATCCAAATAAATCATTTCCTCCTTTAAGTTGTGGATGTAAGGTATTTGGTCCCAGCAACAGGAAAGGTAATTGATGTCATCTATAGGCAGCCATTTTTAGATGTGCCCTCATATTATAGAAGAAACAAGGAGTTCTCTTTTTTATCAAGGGATTTATTCCATCCATAAGGGCTCTGACTTCATAATCAAACTGTTCCCGAATGCCCCACCATCTAATATTATCATCTTTGGAGCTAGTGTTTTGATGTATGAGTTTATGGAGGATGCAGAGACTCAGACGTTAGCAATTGCTTGATACTATTCTGCGATATGCCTGTAGCACAATGAAGGATGTCTTGGTTGCTTCCAGTTTTTGATAATGATGAAAAAAAATGCTATAAATACAGTTCATGAACTTAATTTTCTCCACAATTCTGGAAAAAATGGCCACATTTGTGTTCATGTGAGAAAGATAGTCACAGTCATATTTGTCACCTAATGTAGAATTTGCAAATAAAACCAAATTTTGCCAAACCAAATTGTTCCCAAACAAAAGCATTTATGAACTGAGATGCTACTGTACTAGTGAATGGATTGTTAGACATAATTGCTCAAAGTATTCATGTGCGTGTAAATTTTCAACCCATTTCTCTAGTTACCAAGGAACATCATTGTATTATATAGTATGAAATACCTAATTCTGTAAGGAACTGTGAAATTGTCTTCTGAAGTGACAGCACTGCTTTGTGTTTCCACCAACAATGAGACTTCCAACTCCAGCACATCTTCACCAGCATTTGCTATTTTTAGAGTTTATGTTTAGGCCATCTTAATAGGTGTGTATTGCAACTGCATTTTTAATTTAATTTTCTATTTACTAATTACTATTGATGTTAAACCTCTTTTCACGTGCCTATTTTCCATTTGTAAATCTTTGGTGATATGCCTGTTCAGGTTTATTTTTAATTAGGTTTTTTTTTAGGGTTGAGTTTTATACAGATTAATGAATGTTTAATCATATTTATACATCTGGAATAAATCCTGCATAGACCTAGTGTAAATTTTGTTATACATTGTTAAACCAAGCCTGTTAATATTGTTTTAGTATTTTTTTTATACTATCACTCCTAATCCTGAATGTCAACATAATCAGGTTAAGAAACAATGATCAGTTAAATAGAGCACACTTCTGGGTGTGTCTAGGTGGCTTGTGGAGGAATGGCCTTGGTGTGATGTATGGTCCCTCATCTATCTGCTCCTCTCTGACACTATTCCCCTGTTTGGTTCCCAGTTACCACGAACTAAGCATATTTGTTCCCGATGATCTTTTGCCATGACATTTCTGCCTTAAAGCCAAATGATCAAGGATTGAATCTCAAAAACAATGAGCCAATTAGACACCTTCTCCTTAAATTGTGGATGTCAGGTGTTGTATGTCAGGGATGGAACAGCTGACTAACACAGAAAATTCAATCAGAGATGTGGGGTCATTGCTGTGGTTATACCTTTCCATGATTTAGAAGTTGCTGGTTTAGGAGTTTGGAGAGTACTGATTTGGTGGACTATAAAAAACTTGAAATGCTGCAAGCTGAAATTTGATGGGTGATCCTAGTCACTGATAGAAATACCAGAATGTGGATAGGAAATCAAAGAGTAAAGGCAGAGCTCAGAAGGCATCAACTGCAACAAGGACTCCACTGGCAGTCAGACTGCTATGGTTTATATTTAGTTGTCCCCCAAGCCTCATACACTCATACTTGGGGCTCTTTGGAGATGACTGGATCATGGAGACATGATTACTCATGACTAGATCCATGGATGAATTAATAGCTAAAGGTGATATTGAGAGGGGAAGCCTGGTGGAGGAGGTGAGTCACCGGTGATATGGCCTAGAAGATTATATCTCCCTAACTGTTCTCCTGATCTCCCTTTCTACTTCTTGTGGCCATGCCATGAGCTGTTTCTCCTCAGCATTGTTTCACTGCCTTGGACCCACCTGATTAGGGACTGAAACCTCTATAAATTGTGAACCAAAGTAAACTTCTCTTTCTTTAAGATTGTGAATGTTAGATATTGCATGTCAGCAACAAGAAAGTAACTGAGATATAACCATGTATATAGGTTTTTGAACTTCTTTAACTATTTTTATTACCATGTATTTGTAATACATATTGATCACATTCATCATAGTAAATTTATACCTGTACATAACATATCTTATTTTTCCCCATCCCTCCGTCCCTTCAACCCTTCTTCACTGCCTCATTTACAAAAACTCTGTTACCATTTTTATTCTTGTGTGAGAGATCCCAAGGAGCATAATGGAGGACAGATATTGGGAAGTAGTAAGAAAATATTCAACTGGGAAGGGGAATGAGAGAAGGGTGAAGTGGAAGGGAAGGAAAGGAAAAGGAAAAAAAATGGAAGAGTAACCATGTATGTTACATTTTAGCAGAAAACTTATCCACAATTTTTCTGTGCCCTGAGACCATAGAAACCTCAGATCAAGGGTGTTGGACTAATTAATCTGATGGAGAAAATTTCTAAATTTGTAGACAGCCCAACATTTAGGATGGGTATTTCTAGTTGATTTTAGCCAGATTTATAATGAGAATCAGGGCCAAAAAGTAAAGCAGAAAATTTTGGAAAACTTAAATGTTGGCTCAGAAGGAGCCAAGAGTAAATTTGGTTGCTGAAGAGCTTTAGATCAATAAAAAGAAACCAAGCACTTAGTCTTGAGGACCTCAGACCCCAACTGTTGCAGGATCAAGGGTACAGTAGTGCTAAACTTGAGAAAAGAGTTTCTGAGGCTGGCACTCAGGAAGGGTCTCACAAGGCATCCCCCAAACCTTTTGGCACCAGCATATGGTTTGGTGGAAAACAATTTTACCATGGACCTGGGAGGGTGGATAGTTTTGGGATCATTCAAATGCATTGTATTTGTTGTGTGATTTATCTCTATTATTATTGCACTGTGAAATTTGATGACATAAGTATACTACTTGCCATTATGCAGAGTCAGTGGGAGCCGTGAACTTGTTCATGTGAAACTAAAATGGTTTCATTTTGGTGTGATGGGAGCCAGTGACACCTCAAGAGTGTTGCTTATGTTCATTTTACTCCACAATCTCATTTGCGTTGCCGTACTGCAGAAAGTTCTGCTTCACCAAGATAAGATTTTGGAAATGAAAACAGGGGAATCAGTGTTTCCATCATGATCTCAAGATATTTTGCTTTGACTTTAATCCAGAATATAAGGAGATTTGAAACTGCATCAAACTTATTTTCAGGACCACCATGATTTATAATCTCAAGCAGTCAATCCTCTTACAGCATAGATAAAGTCAATTTATTTGGCTTGTTCACATGTAGGTCCCAGATTCATTCCTTTCCAGTTTTAGAGTCCTTTGTGGTTAGAAAGTAATGTTCAGACATTTCTGAAAACTGATGGCATGCATCTACTGGGTGCTTAGTCGCTTTCAAAATTTTTGCTAGTGTTTGAAACAGGTCAAAAATTCCAATGTTCTTCCATTGTCCTATAATTCTAATTTGGCTTTGAATGCAGCCACTATATCTACTGACTTAAATGCAGTTGTCATTCTTTCCTCAAGTGGCTCTTTAAGCTCATTGAGCAGGATGAATATGTCACATGAGTAACCAAGATTCGTGACCCATTTGATGTCACTGAAATGTGTTTCCATTGGTAACTGTTTTTTTAAACGAGGTCTCTGGAGCAATGTTTGGCTCAAAATCTTTGGCCAGTGGTGTGTCTTTAAGATATCACCTCACTTTTGTGTATTAGAGAAGAGTTGTGTGCTCTTAATCCATTTCCTCACAGAGCTGCACAACAGACATGTGTTAAGGGGATATAATTAATGTGGTTAATACTTTTAATCACGTCCTGTAGATCACTGTAAAATTCAGATAACATTTTTCAGGTAGCCAGGATTTCTCTATAAGTGACTCATATTCAGAAGTGACTTCTTTGAACAAGTAGTGAAACCAGAAAGCTGTCCAGTCATGGCAGTCACTCTGTCTATGCATTGATTGATTCAAAATAACCAATTGTGTTTTCTTTGTATTCAAAGACTTGAATGGGTAAGCTGCTGTGGTGCTAGTTTGCAGTCAAGGTGCATATAGCATATACAACATACCCACATGCACATAACCCTGAAAAATATATCACACAGAAACATTGTTGAATTGTTGTCAACATTGATAGACTCATCAACCTAGATTGTGTACCCTGCTGGACTCGCTAATCCACTCTAATTATAGTGCTTCAATATTCTCTGCTATCTCATCAGTTTGTATAGTTACAGTGCTAACCAAAAGTGGAACATGTCCTACTTTTTGAACAGCAGTGTTCGCTAAAAGTTCTCATAACATGTTCATAGCAGAAGGCAGGATCGGTGGTTCACCATTACACAAGGGCTTCTTAGCTTTAGCGATAAAGGTATCTTCTAAGAACGGTGCTATCAGTACAGACTCATTAGATCTGTTGGGTTTTCAATAATTGCTTCTGTCCTTCTTGTTTACATATATTTTGTTTTGAAAAACTCAAATGGTTGGTTTTTAATACATGGTGCTTCAGTTCCATTGGACAGAGCAGTTTTGAAGGCTTTTTGTTTTCATTGTCTAGCCGGTCACCACAAAACACATGCAGCATATTTGAAGAATGTCTCGCCTGTTGCAATGAGCTTGTACTTTCAGTAGGACTCTTGGTATTTTCTTTTAAATGCAAATTTTTTGTTGGAATTCCTTAAATATTTTGATGAACTATCAGTAGGACTTTGACTCTTTTCAAGGAAGCTCTCCAGTGACATTTTTTTATTATTCATTTTAGGTAGGATTAGCATGTTGGCTTACCAAAACTGTGACTGAGTTAAATACATGGTGTGAGAAAGAGTTACAGATGGCAGTAGTTAATAAAATAATACTTTGGCAACATGCAGAGTAGAATGTGTCAGATTCTGTCATAATGTCTGCCACCAGATACAGCTCACTTGTCACTTGCCAGTCGTTGATAGGAGTTTGATATGAATCTGGGGGTAATTGATTTATTGTCATCTCTTCAGGCAAATTTGTCTGCTAATGTTAATCTGTATCTGCAGTCACACCTTAGTTGTAGTATCACCGCATCAGCTGTAGCTTAGATCATCAGGCATTAGCTTTTCATAAAGAGGACACAACCTAGATCACTCTCTTGCATGATTCACAGTAGAGTTAGGATCATATGAGAATCTAATGTATCTACTAATTTGAAAGGAGGTGGAGTGATGTGGGAAATAGGAAGAGGTTGTTCATAGAGATAAAGTTTCCCTCACCTTCCTGTCACTCATGTTCTACTGTGCAGCCCAGTTCCTAACAGGCCATAGACTGGCTCCACAATTGGTTCTCCTGTGATTCATTTCACTGTCCTCAGCCATTCAGGCACTCAGAAGTCATGGAGTCATGGTCCTAGGAGTTCTACTCCTACTTCCACTGACAGTGGACATTGGGGTCACCCCTATGATGCTGCTTTTACTGGCATGCAGAATGCAAGAGTTGTGGTGTCAAGGAGCCTTCTACCCAGACTTTAGCAAAAGGTCTGAAAGGCTGGTCAACAAACCCTGACAAGGTAGTGAAAGAAGCTGCGAGAATGGAATCAAATGTTCACCGGCAATCCCAGGAAGTTAGAAATGCCAGGAACATGGCATGTAAGCTGAGGAAACTGCATGCTTTGAATGCATCTAGCCCAAGAGAGAAGCAATAGAGGCTGCAACCAGTATGGTCATAGGATTGGGGTTTCATAAGCCCTTTGGAATGCACATTTTACCACTGTGTGCATGAATGCCATATACAGAGCAATGAGACTTAATATTGTCCTACTGGGTTTCAATCTAACTTTGGTCAACTTTTTTGTATTTCTTCCTTTTCTCCCTCTTAGAATGGGAATGTTTGCTTTGTGCTATTGTACTTTGGGGTTATAGAACTTGACTTTTTATGTTTACGGGGTTTCGCAGGTAAGAGTTTGCCTTGAGTCTCATAAGACACTTGAACTTAGATATTAGAAAAATACCAGAACTCTTGAGAAGAGATTCTTTCAGGCTTTACTCAGTGAATTTGTACTATGTTAGTTGGAATTATGAGTTTGCCGTTGTCTTTATTTAGAGATTCAGTATGTTTTAAAGAGACATGCTTAGGTGTAAATTTGGCAAGGGATAGATTGTGACTCTTGACCCTGTCATGCCAACTACACTGGCTTGAGAAATGCCTAGTAGATTACTAGAGCATCCTCATGAATGTGTCTTGGTGGGTTATGGACACATAGGATTCAGTGTTATGTGTGGTTTTTTCAGTCATATGCCTCTGGCACTGTTTCCCTGTGCAGTTTCCAGAAGACCATGAAGTACACAACTTTACTCTGCCATTCCCTTCCACCATCCTGTTTCTGCCTTGAGCCAATTGACCATATACCAAAGCTCCATGAGCCACAGCTTTCTTCCTTAAGCTGTAGATGTTGAGTGTTATGTCTTATCAACAAGAAAACTAATGCATGTTCTGTGTTTGTGAGAGATGTTAGTCTCTAGCTTTTCTTTCCTGCAGTCTATTTGTTGATCATGTATCTTGGAGTAGTATTGGTTTGTTAGAATGGTTTAGAAATATTCCTCTTTTTTCTCTTTTCAGGAAGCCAGTGTGAGGCATTGATGTTGTTTTGTTCATTTAGTTTTTTTTTTGTTATAGTTTTATTTATTTATTTATTTATTTGGTACTTGGAATTGAACTCACAACCTTGTACTTCCAGGCAGATTCTGTGCCACAGAGCTATATCCCTGACCCTTATTAACTAATTTATTTACTCATTTTGTTACAAGGTATTTGGCAAAAATTTTTTAGCAAAACCATCCAGGCCTGGTGTTTTTTTCTGGTTATTAATTGCTGATTAGTTTAACAGATACAGTTGCATTCAAATTTTTTTTCTCCTTTTATGGGTTGTGGCAGTTAGTTTGTCTTTCATACAATTGGTTTATTTCACCTAGTTATCAAATAGTGGGCATAAGGTTGCTTGCTGTACAGGAATTCCTTGGTGATTATTTGAAGTCCATGAAAACACAGCACTAATAAATCCTTTCATTTCTTTTATTGATGTTATATGTCCTTTGTCTCTTTCTCTGTCTGTCTCTCTGTCTCTGTCTCTCTCTCTCCCTCTCTGTCTCTGTCTCTGTCTCTCTTTTCTTTCTCTGTTTTCATTGGTTCTGTTAGAGGTTGTAGTGGTCAGTTTTATGTATCAACTTTTCGGATCCACTGTTACCAAATATTTGGCAAGGTATTTATCCATGACATTGTTTTTGGAGGAGATTTCATATTTAAACTGATGGATTTTTGTGCAAAACAGATTGTCTTCCATGATGCGGATGGGTCACATGCAATCAGTTGAAAGCCAAAAAGAATAAAGTATCTTTTCTGTTCATTACATTTGCTCATTGAATTTTATTCCCATTCTCCTTTTCCTACATTTTCTAGCATTTTGTATTACTTTATTTTTCTCCCCTCTCAGCTTATAAATTAAATTTCCTTTTAAAACTTGTTTTAGTGATGGCTTCGAATTTCTAATATACATTTTTAAGTAATTTCAGTCCACTTTCAAACAACACCACACTGCCTCCAATGTCATACTGTTGCATGTGTCTTCTTATAGAGTGGTGCTAATAGTTCTCTCTTCTCCCAGATTAATTCTAATTTTCTCAGTCTTTATTACTTCTAAAATTTTTATCAGAACTTCCTTTACCTTCTGTAGTCCCTTCTCTCTGCTCTGCTTAAATTACATAAGTAATACATAAGTTTCTATTACTGTGATGATAAATATTTAACAATGCAAATGGATATTCTTAATTTATAACAAAACTATGAATAGTTCAATGTACTGTACATTGTTTAATCTCGACCAAGAAACCATCACCATTTAGGAGATTGAAAAGGTGCTAAGTTGGCTTTTAAGGCTGCTATACATCTCCAGGATGTTACTGAATAGACCTTGTACCTGTCCTGGGCATCAAATGGGTTTCCAATATGGCACTACTGAATCACATCCAACCTTGTACATGTGACCACATGAAAACCCTACTCCATCCACTAAAACAATTTATACATTTTGGAGGACCTAACAGCACAAGTATTTGAGTATCTGAGGATTTTCGAAGCAAGTACTTCTCAGACCAATGTCCAATGTTTCTATCAGGGATGCTAACTGGGCATAAGATAGAGATCTGTTCTAACACATTACCACAGAAAGCGCTTTTTTCCCTGAGACCTGACTCGTATTCACTCATCTTCATTTCTGAATTACCTTTTTCCAATAACCAGGAAGTGTCTTTAAATTCGTTTTGTACACCCAGGACTTTACCACCTCTCCTCTCTTTTTCTTTTTTCTTCTTTCTCATTTCTCTCCACTTTCTCCCAAACAGGATTTAGAAATGTAAATGTAAGAGGAATTATGCTGTAAGCTTGTTCTTCATAAAAGAACAGCTTTTAATTAAATTAGAAAAAAATACCACCACAGGCAACACTTAAACTGACAAGGAATGCATTCTGTTAATCTTTGCAGAGAGGCACTGTACACTGCACTTAATTTAATTAGGTTGAGAAAAGGCCTGTTCATTCCTAGGGGGTTTACCAATGTCCTTTTAAATTGAGGACACAGCATTTATATAAAGTCATTTTAATATCAGGCAATACATTTCTAAACAGTAATTTTAAAATATTACATGCTATTATTAAGTGATACCTTTTTGCAACTTCTAGACAAGACGACTTTCACTTCACAGAGAAATTTCAACTACCAACAAGCCTTTTGGTCCCTTCCAGTAATTTATTAACCTTGAAAGTATTAAATAATTAGGACTAAGTTCTATGGAAACAACTGCACTAAAAAATATACATTAAATCTATACTGCAATGGATAATGTGTTTGGATTATGTTTCACTTCTAGGGCATGGTAGCGAGTGATAACAAATAACTTGTATATTAAAATTATGTTAGAATTGAGAAGTAGGTTGAGAATTGAGAAGTGAGGTCACTCCTAGCACCACAGACAAAAAAAGAAACACTTAGGACATTTAATTTTTTTTCATTTCAAATAGTTTTAACACTTCACCATCTTTATTGACTGTATGCCCACTCTTTTTGACTACTCTAAGACAGGCTATTGGTCTGTCATATTCATAAATTACAACATCTTCCAAGGATCACACTGAGTAGTCAAGTACAAGCAACTGAAATTTAATAATTAAGTTGGATACTAATACATAGTTCCATTTTATGCCATTTTGCTTGCTTGTTCTTTTTTTCACGCGGAATTTCTGTTATAGTGTACCCAGGAAACATTATAAATCAAAATGAGGGTTCATTTTAAAATCCCTTAGATTTCAACCATGAATTTCTTTGCCAGAGTAGTTGAACCACTTGGTGAGGCTAGACACAGCCTAGAAGATAGGAATCTCCCACTGAGTTCATCATAGCCAGGTCCTGAGAACACAAACATTGCACTCTAACAGTCCTAGGAGTTGTTTCGAAATCTGGTATCTGATTTAAGAGGTGATTGCAGTAGTTGTCACAAAATAAAAGACTACTAAATACAGGATCAATTCCAGGTAAGTTTATCTCTTTTTGCCTTATTGGTACAACAAAGCAGACTTTCCAATCAAGGGGATAATATGTTGATGATGAAATTAATCTACAAGAAATGGTTTAAATTAATGTTTACCAGTAGCTAGCACGAATCTAATTTTTAGTACTAGTCTGAAAACTGAAGCTGACTTCGAATTTTAAATTGCTGTTTGGGGACTTATTAAAGAGATCATTTTCAGGATGTTTCTTGGCATTCGTTTGCATGGAGACTTATATAACTGGCCCAATTTCATCCCATAATTTATGTAAGCAGAGCTCATTAAATGATTACCAGACAGTCAGTATCAAAAAGAAGCTCCAGCACATGGTGGATATCCTAATTACCCTATGGACATTACAGCAGGGTTAGGAGCAAGGGTTTTGTTGTTAGGTGGACCTGGATTTGAATCCTTGCTCTGTCACTTACCAGCTGAATTTTCTCAGGTTTCTTAACCTCTTGAAGCTCAGCTATTTTTGTAGTTAAAATAACCATTCTAGTCATATGGAGTGATTTCTCTAAGAGTTAAACCTTACAGCAAACCTAAAATGTTTATTACTACCTTTGAATGAACACGGAATAATTATTAGGTGTAATTGTCATTTGCAGCAAAAAAGTGCATTTTTAAAGTTTTGGACATTCCTTGTTAATTTAAATGAAATGTTTTTGTGCCAGTTAACCACAACCTGATTCAAATGATTTTAAAACCAAAGAAAATGTATCATTTCAACTAAAATGAATCCAGAAGTGGAATAATTCCATGAGGCACTGTTAGGAGTTTAGTGACCTCTTCAGTGCTGCTGTTTCTCTCCACATCTTTTGTTCTGCCATGCCCAGAGTGGCCATTTGTCCTCAGACTTGTACCCTCCAATCATAAATGACGGCCACAGCTCTGCTTTCCTATCCTCACTGGACATTGTGCAATGGCCTAAGGTGGGAAAGAGAGTGACAGAGAGTATACAGGGCCAGAGGTTCACTGTTTGTCAGTCAGCAAATTAGCCTGCCACAGCTCCAATAGATGCCAACGGAACAGATGAAACCGCTGAATGAGCAAGAGATGGACGTTTTATCACACATAGCAGGAGCCGTGGTCACAGGATCATCATTTTAAAACTACTGTCCTAAGTCACTGTTCGGCAAAGAAACATGACCAGTCCATGCCTGAATGATGGATGGATTGTTTTATAGAGGAAGAATCGTGATAGTAGCTGTTGTAATCTTTTATAATGGAATTTAGGCAAATCCACCTGATTCTTGAACTGCAGCAGGTATTTGTTATTCTGAAGAGGAAGCAAACCCACCCCTTGCTCCAAACGTGTCTCTATTTTTGATATTTGTCATTTCAAACAGCAAACAAACTCGCGCTAAAATTCTCTTTCTTTTTCTTCTCCCTCCCTCCCACTTTGGTACCTGGAATCGAACTCACAACTTCACACTTGCTGGTCAGGTGCAGTGCCGCTGAGCTCTATCTCCAGCAGGCTCTCTATCTTTGAAGTCTGTTCATTGTACAAACTCCATAAAAGATAGCCTGAAATTAAAAAACAAAAAAGAGTAATGAGTGAAGAAAGAGAAAAGCCATATAGCATCGTTATGCCTCATGCTGGTAAACATAACAAAATCTTTCTCAAAAGTTTCCTAAAATCTTGCTTTGTTTAATATACTGTTGTGAAATTACTTTTTCATCCATAGTTCAAGCACTAGTTCAAGCACAATTACTCTTATTAACTATAATTCAATTCCTAGGACTAAGGAGGGACCCACTACCAACTCTAAAAAAGAAACTGTTTTTCTTCAATGAAGAAATGAAATTTATTATTAGTCAGGTACCAACTACTAGGCTGTGGCATAACTGCTGTGTATATCAGTATATATCTTTGCATCATTCATACTAAATTCATACTAAATTATTAGACTACATAAGAAAATTGTTTTTTAAAATAAATATAACTGTATCCTATCAATCACAATAAGCCAATGGATTTCATTTTTGAAGGTGTCTTAATTACATACACATCTGCATGAGAGGTTATCTATGGGTAACAGTGTTTTACTTTCCGTTGTTTTATCTGAATTCTCTCTTTCTTCATAGTAAGTGCTCATTAAAAGCTATTTTATCTTTCAGTGTGTATTTTTAACTATATAATAATGGAATTTCATGCTTGTATACTCCCCTGAGAAAAAAATTAGAGAATTATGTTACCAAATCATGTCCTTTTTGTTTTTTTCACTCATCATTAGTCATCTTCCCAAAATATATATCACTAATTAAACATAAGGCAGTCATATCTAATCAAGCTACCCTGGGCCATGTGCTACCTTTATTATACATTTTAGTGTATATCCATCTTCTCAAGAAAGTTTCTGTGATCACATCGAAAACAACAGCGCCTTACAGTAGTCTATATCTCAATGTAGACGACTCTTGGGAAAACAAGAAGCTCTGAAATTTTATTTATATGACATAAATTTGTGTTATCTGTGCATAAAAGATATTTTTTGAGGTACAACACTTTTGTTACTACCAAAAATGTTAAACACATTGCATTGGCTATTCCATATGCAGAAAATAAAGAATTATTTTAATGAAAGAGTCTCCTAGAAGTTTATCCAATGGCCTGAACAATTACGCCACTGAAAATTTGGGCAACGATGCAATGCTATGTGTGAAGTAATGGACCCTTCTGATATTTTTCTTTCTTTATAAACTTTAACAATCACCACCAAGAACCCATTCCGATTTTAGGAATAGTCTCCATCATGTAGACATCTTGCAATGGTTTAAACTATGCTCACACCTCACATTCCTGCTAGGCGTATGCCTATTATTCACTAGTGTTTTTTCTTACAATCCATGTAGTCATTAATTCTTCAAATATACAATGAGTTTTCATTTTTGTCATGTGAGTACAAAAATGAGTAAGACATAATTTCTAGCCTCAAGGGCATTCACATGGAAAACTGCAATTAAATGTGTTTATTCTTATAATGGAAGTATATACCAGATACAAGACAGGAGATTTAAATGCTTGATGATCAAAGAAGATTCCCAAAATATGCTTCCAACTAATGAGTGTGAGCCGATGAAGCAGAGGGAAAAAGAAGACTATTTAATAACAACAACATGGCCCAAATCAGGGAAGCTTAAGAAAATGAGATGGGAACCTCATTGCCCGCCCCCCTTGTGGGGGCCTTGAGAGAATTTAGAAGAGGAAATACATTTGCCCTTAAAGAGTTAAACTCTACCATTAAAACTTAAAGGGTTGGGCCAGGGATTTAGCTCAGCAGCTCAAGTGTTTGCCTGGTAAATGCTAGGTCATGAGTTTGATCCCAGGTATAAAAAAAAAACAAAACTAAAAGAGCTGTGGATAGGCAAAGTATGCAGGGAAACAGAGCTGGCTCCTGAGAGGACTGTTTCATTTTAAATTATTAGTGTGCAGAAAAAAGGAAGGGAATGTTAGTCTGCCCTGGAAATGTACATAAAGGAGCAATAGAAAAGAAAAAACTCTGATAGAAACAGTACTTTCTCCTGAGCGACCAGTTTCCCCAATTCAAAAGGATAACAATCTTTCACTTATGAATCTTAGTCCCTTTAAAAACTGGCTGATTTATGTAGTGACAGTGGGTACACAGTTCTCTTCACACTCCTTCTTAGATTTCATTTCTAACCATCTGCTGACTTTGGTAGAGCTTCACATATAGATTTGCCCAAGGTGATACAATACTTTAATATTGTAAACTCCCACGTTCTCTTTCCTTAATGAATTAATATACACCAACTACATATTAAGGTGCTATCTTCTACAGAAAGAAAATGTGTTGATCATGCAAGTGTAGTTCTCTGGTCCTTGTGTTCAATACATTACTCATGAAAATCTTGAAGTCCTGTTTTTACTTAAATGATCTCATTGTAATAAATGTACATAGTCTCCATTCCATCTTGTCATAAACTGCGCCTTATTCCTTATTTAATAGTTAGGAATATGAATTTTTATATATCATTTGTGCATATTAATAGCATATATAAAAGTCTATGTAGATGCAATTGTTTTTGTTCAGTAATAGTCTGTATAGATACACAGTGTATAAAAATGTTTCCCTAATTGTTGGAGGAGCTGATCAAGGATCCAACTAACCAACCTTTCTGCTAAGCCACGTAGACTATGCAGGACCCAGGAAGACAAGGAAAAGCCAGAAACTCCCGAGAATCAGCCATGCTGTGACTGGGAGGAGCCAGTCAAGGATCCAACTAGCCAGCCTTTCTGGTAAGCTGCGCAGACCATGTGGGACCCAGGAAGAGAAAAAGTCAGTGTCTCCTGTAAGCCTACCAGCATGCAGACTGAAAATCACCAAACCCTCTCACCCCATAAGCCACCAGCTGGTTGGGAGGTCAGCCTGAGCTGATAGCAACTGAGGTACAAAAAGCACCTGAAGGACTATATTGTTAGGTTGAATTTACAGGCATGGGGTTGACAGTCTGAGCATGTATAGGAAGGATAACAGTATGCAATACGGTAAATACGGGGTTTTTTTAAATTGTTTTTAAAGTCTAATAATGTTCTCACTGTTTATTCTTATTAATTTTTTTTGGCCTTACTCAATATTCTGTTTTGATTGGTTTTATTCTGTTTTGTTTTGGTCTGATTTTGCTATAACTGATGGAATGGAAAACTACTGTGAAGATAATAAGATATACTATAGTAGCCATTGTTGTTTTCCCATTGTCCTGCTTTGATATTCTGTACCAATTTCACTGCTGTGCTTTCATTGGATTTATTCTGTTGGGTTTTACTATCTTTAAAATAAAAAAAAAAGAGTAGCAGCTGCTATAGGAGTGATTGACTGGCTGGCAGAGTGACCACTGTTTGTCAAGGCTCTATAAGGGATAGTTGAAAGACTGCACAAGATAGTTACCTGGTGCTCTATAAATTTACAATAAAGGTGTTAAAGTTCACAAAAAAAATGTTTCCCTAACACCCAAGATATTTATGCAAAATCTAGTATATATTTTATATCAGTGAAATCATATGTAAACTGGAGCAATTTCTCTAAAGAAAGAATATGCAAAAACATCATCAGAGGATGAAAGACCCAATTTAGAATTGAAGCAAAGTAAGATAAGGCAATATTGAGAGCCCATTACAAGTACGAAGTTATAAGGATAAGGAACATAAAATATTCAGTCTTCCACTTTTTTCCAGCTATAATCTGTTATGCTACCAACAAAAACAACTGTGCCTGCAAATGTGTATACACACACACACACACAGACACACACACACAGCCCACATACCATGGATTCATCCAAGTTTGGGGTTTTCAAACTGAATTCCTAACAGGGAGTCAGGAGCAATAGTAACTGAACAGATTTTTAAAGTACTACTCATTATGGACTGTGAAATCTAAACTATCCCTCCAAATAGAAAATTGATGGCACATTCATGGGACAGAGCTAATACAACTAAAAAATATGTTAGAAGCTGGAAGGGAGGCATCAGTGAATTGGAGATCTCAGTGTGATCTATAGTATTCAAAAGAATTTGACCAATGTGCTGGAAAGATAAATTATAGGGATTGGAAGTAGCTGTTTACATTTAGGATATCCAAAATGATGTAATTTAGATAAACGGCAATGTCCAGGGTGAGAACATAGAAAGCAATAGATAGTGAAGGCAGTCAAATCTGATGGTAGCCCAGAAATATAATGTTTTGGGTGCTTTTTGTTTGTAATACATTCACAAATGAGTTTTCAACACTTAAAGGGCTAAAGACAGAGCTTTTACCATAGTAAATTCACCGGAGTATACCTATCTCTCTGTGGTATCTCTTAAGTGAAAACCCAAGCCATACGTAGACCCTTCGCACAAAGCATATGTGCATTTTTAATATGTTGAAAGAATATTGAGCTTTTCACTGCCTTGTGATGGTCACCTCAAAAATCACACCCTGGCTCGAGGACTTGGGAAAGCATTTGAGCACCAGGGATAAGCATTGGGAAAGTGAGCAAAGCAGAAAATATCTGATTCATGAAAATCAGATATTTTAGGCCACTGCTGTGAAATTTGACAGGGACCACCCAAGAATCCAGGCATAAAATGCATCACTGTTCTCAGTTGATTGGAGCAGACTGAGTCATTTATTCAGTCATCCCTTGATTGAGGACTGTCCCCAGGGTGATTAACTTTTCCTACCTCACCTGCACATACACATCCCCTAAATACAGAGAACCAAACTCTTGGAAGAAGTGAGTCAGGCACTCAAAGTAAGAAGCTGTCAGCTTGCTGCATACTGAGCTTCAGGAGAACTTGGGTGGCGTGAGAGAATATGGGATAACATGCGCTCCAGAATACTCCTTTCCTTCTTCAGTCTGCTCAGGCCTCCGTGAAATCCTCCTGTTGATTTTCTCAGCATGGTGCTGCTCAGTAAAACAAATGCCATGAACAACAACGAAATAAAATAAAGGAAGGGTTAATGAAGTTGATTACATTTCTGACGGTTGCAGTTCATCTCGTGAGCATAAAAAGACTCAGTGTGAGGCACTCTCACCCTTACCTTGTACGTCCACTGGCCCTGATTATCTTGACAGGTGGGGTAAACAAAGCTTTATTTCCCAAGAGCCATGGTTCCTATTTAAATAAGCTCATCATGAGGAACATGGTGGATGCAAACCCCACTGAGTGTTATTATCAGGTATGAACACAGCAAAAACCACCCTAATAGATCTCTGAGCTACAAGTGGATCAGCTTTCTTAAGAAGGACTCCATGTTTCAGGGGCTCTTGAATACCTTCCATTTCTGGCAGCGCTGTTTACATACTGACAATACAAGAAAAGCTCAAATCAGATCTGACCAAGCTTCACTGGAGAAGACTTTCTATCTACCTGGCTGCTCAGTGCATAATCTATAGAGGGTGCTTTCTTTGCGATCAGAAACAGAGATACACACACCTGGAACACAGTCTCAGAGCCTCATGCACACACTTCTCCCCAACTCTTTTCAGGCTTCTGTGAACAACCAAATCATTCACCACTGCCCGTTACCCCACATATACACTTACTACAGACCCCTCTCCTTCCAAACAAAGATGAGCACGCGGACAGCTAGCATGCCTATTCCTGGAAGGACATCAGCTTGCCAGTGACGTCTGTGACCATGCCTCACTGAACTATCATACAGCAACCGCCCATTGTCAGCCAGTTCTCATATATTCAGAAACTTATCATTAAAGCAAGGTTGATTTTGTCTTCTTCCATCAGCTGGTCCTACAAAACTCTACACAGAGACAGTTACCAGAGCAATTCAAACAGGTGATGTGGGAAACTGGAACACCTATTGTGTATGTCTTCTGGTCCCCATTAGGCTTGATTCCAAATATACCATTTTATTATATGACTGTCATTGTCACTGTGTTTTACAATATTTTGTAAACTCGTGAATGTATGGAAGTTTCAATCCCAAGACAGATGGCTCTGCTTGAAATGTCAGTTGATGGGATGTGCTCAGGTGCTGCCTTTGCTCTTTCCAGAAGCATGTCAGAGGCTACTTGTCAAACAGTAAGTGATTATCTGGTTCTGAATGAGTGGCTGCGCATTAAGATTATAGGGTTCCATACTACATCAGTTCAGTCTTCTTCTGTGGACCCTTATGGCAATGTTGGATCTTCCAAATCATATAATCAAAGTAGAAGGGCAGATTCCTTGTATCACAACCACTAAACATGTGGATCACAATTCATGCATCCTGGATGAAGAAATTTCTTTTAAAGAATTAAACCACAGGTACAAATGAAGAAGTTCATACATTTCGTTATATCAAAAATCAAATATTTTCCTTAAAAACTTGATTTTTTAAAAATTCCAAAACACATCCAAATGCTGACTTCTAAATAGCATTTTCAATCAAGACATTAGGACCCCTTGAGGAAATAACTGGTTCTAGTACTGGAGCAAGGAACAGTACAAGATGAGAATCTTTCTGTGCAGGAGGTCGAAAGGGCTCAAAAGTGGGGGTAAATTAGGGTCTAACAAAAGGACAAAGGAGTCACCTGCTGTAGTTCTAGTGGACAGAGCTGAAAAAGTTGAACACTTTGATAAATAACTGTACAATTGGATTATAACCCAAAAAGCAAAATAAACATCCACGAGTTCATCTCAGCATAAATACAGAGTAGGTAAACAAATAGCAATTCAGCTCAGTACCCAAGGTAGCCTTGTTCCTATCCTATTCTCCTCCTTCTCTTCCTTGTGATTTTCAAGGATAAGTGTTGAAATGCTGGAATAGCCACCTTGAGATAGGGAGAAATTGGCTGAAGCAGCTCAGGAATTGTTCCTATTCCCATGGGGGATGTACCATTTTGAGTTAGGGAAAACCCAGGTTTTGTCATCGTCCCCCCTCCTCCCCGCTGGAAGTAGGATATCCTATTTGCCCACCAAGTCGTGTGTCCTGGGTTATACAACCCAGCGTGGGCTGATTTCTGGTTCCCTCAGCTATAGTGGCAAATGGGGCACCATGTACAGTCAAGGCTCCATCTGCTCCAGCGACTGTTCTTAAACCTTGGAAGACCAGCTCACCCTCCATCCTGGCTTCGTTTCTCCTGTGTTGCCTATCTGTGGGTAATAAGCCTGCTTCATCTAACTAGTTGTGTATGAGTGTGTTGTGTTTCAGAAGTTGCAAACCAGAGCTCAGTGAACCTGCTTCACCAGAAAGAAACACAGACAAGTCTTCCTTCTGGGAATTACAGTCAATGATTACTACAGAATAAAGAAAACAGAAAATCACCACTAAAGTGATAAACACTACTGATGAATACTAAAAGTAGCCATTAAACCTTGAATAGAGTCAGATATTTGCATAGTTTGAGAGTATCTTTCCCCCAAATACATCAATTACTGTGCCGATTTTAACTTGTGGTCACAAAGTTTTTATATTCTCACTTCATAATGATAAAGTTTAATTGATTTCCCCTTCAGTGTGGGCTGAATTTAATGATTCCCTTCTAACACAGTATTCAAAGGTAGAAATTATAACTACCATGAAGAAATTTAGCTTCACCTCTTTTGTTATCACCAGTTTTAAGTCATGTTGATAGCTAGTGTTCCCTGGCATGATGTGATGGGAAGAGAAGCAGTCGGTCTTAAAGTTGGAAAATTTGACTCTGAAAGTACCTTTAATATGAGGAGAGGAGAAGAGTTAGAAGACAAGAATATTTAATTTTAAAAAAATCGTTCTTACAAGAAATTGAAACTATATGAATCCATAAAATGGAAATAATGCAATCTATTTCACTGCTATCAGATTTTATATGAATATTGCACAAGATTAAGTATTAGAGAGAACTGATGTTTAACACATATTTAATCAGCACTTCTTTTTGTGAAAACAAAACAGAACGTTTGAGTGAATTAGATGGCCTACCTGAGGGGTATGTGTGTGTATGTGTGTGCGCGCGTGTTGAAATTAAAGAATAGGAAGTAGGAAGGAAACAGAAATTAAAGACATTTTTCAGGATGCCCCAAAGTCCATATGTACATATGTAAAATATAAACAGTGGTTCAACAGAATACTGTACTATCATAGATTAACTCTGGTTACATGGTCTCAAGATTCTGTATCACCAGAATTCCCTCGTTTATGAGATTGAATAAGCTGTTACAATATATTTATAGATTTAATTCCTACTTATGCATTTAAAAACTGACACTCATTTTGTGTGATCACTTATTTTCTCGTGGAATCTGGGATATACTTCTGAGAAACTGCCTGAGAAGGGGTAAAAGCTTTCTTGAGAAAACATATTTCCATTGCCATGAACTGTCCTTCAGTTTCGATGTCATTTTACTAATATTACTCCTTCTTCTTGAGCTAAACTTATCCTCCCTCTTTCCACAAATGCATCTTCATGAATTTATTTGCATGTTTTATTATTACTCTAATTGGTTTTTCTAACTTGGAAAAATTCTTATAATGCATCATAAAGACTTTCCTTGAGGCTCAGTTTTAATATATGAGCCACATAATATTGCTTAGTATTAGCCACATGCCAAATGGAAGAATCTTAAAATACACTATAAAATTTAGTTATGCAAATATGCTGATATTCAGAAAGCTGTTGTATAAGGGGAGAAAATATTATAAACTTTTAAAAATCTAAACAATCACTAACAATTTTACTAAAAAAAAGTCTTTGATGTCTTTTGTCGATAATTTTCCACTAAACTACTTTGCTCTTTTATTTCATTAAGGGTCTATTTACAACCAAATAATATTAAAATACCTTTGATATTCCTCATTTCAGGCATGGCAAGTTACTTGTGAGTCTATAAGATATTCAGTGATATTTCAGTCAGGAAAGAAAAAAGTTAATGGAATACTGTCTTTTTATTCTACCTGAAGGCTATTTCTGCCATTGAGTATGTTCTACAAAAGCATTAGAAATAAATTATCACAATGCTGCATACAGGACTCAGTGAACAGGTGTGTGAGAGCCCTATCCTAGATGAAAATAAGTAGAAAACAAATTCTTGACCATTTCTTTATTTTACTAACAATTTGGTAGATTTGAAATTTCAGCAGTTTTTGGTTCAGAAGAAATGAAGAAGAATTGCAAGGAATGATTTAAGATAATGTACAGTCCACTTCCCAATAATGTTTTGGCTATATTTTCATGAAAGAATAATTTATTAAGATATTGATTTGTTTTTCGTTTCCACCATACCCATTATCCTTTCTTTCTCCAATAAGACAGTGTGGTCTTTCTTGGAAAAGTCTGTACATGACAGCTCATTGAAGAGATTATTTTTGATTGGTGTGCCATGTCAGGTGGGGAGGACAGAAAGTAGAAAAGGGGAGGAAAAGGAGAGCTGATATGAAGGAACAGAAAGTTGCTCTCACGAGGAAGGGATACAGTGGGCTTCCAGAAATGGAGACATCTTGCACAATTAGGGACAGCTCAGGGGAAGCTCAAAGTCAAAAAGGAGATGCCTGTGACCACCTTTGTGAGTTAGAGTTGCTCCCAAGACTCTTGACATTCGCATAGACAGCCATCTTGCATGATGGCATAAGAGAAGCAGAGCTACTGGGTTGTGTGGAATGGCAAGGGCTTAGAAAGTGGGGGTGGCATTAGCCACCAGAGACACTAAATATGCAGGAACTCAGGTGCTGTTTATTAGACACTGTACCAGCTCCTCATAAACCAACCACGCTATGGTGTTATTGTTATAGCTGCAGGAATGAACTAACACAGAAATAAATACTGAGGATATTTGTCTTGGTGCTCTTTGTTAAACTCCAGATTTTTCTTATTGTTCATAAGCTATCCATCCAGTCTTTATAATTTTAAGATCTCCAACACACACACACAAACAGATGCACACATGAACTATGTGGATCCATTTCCTTTCAAGTCAAGGGGAGTTGAAAATAATGAGCTAGTTTCTGTCTTTATAGTGGTTTTTTCTTCGTATATTAAAGGCAATGCTATATCTGCCAAGAACACTTCCCTTGCTCTAACATTCCTGGTGTAAGAAGCTAAATAGTTTTTGCAACATTAATGGTGTTGCCACTGTTAGGAAAACATCTCGGTGGGAGAAATTCCGCTTCAGTTTGCTTTGTGTGGCTTTGGGGAAAGGGAACACTTGGCTTCCCTCCAAACAGAGGTGTTTGACTGTGTTCTTGATGAAGGTGTTTTCCCAGAGGTTATTTTTGTAACTGAAAGAAAAGCCTTAGAGGCCACCAGATATTGTATTACCGTAGGAAAGATACACTGGATGTAGTAGGTAACAATTACTGCACAAGCTATACCATATGGTTACGACAGCACTTTCTGAAAACCCCTTTTCATGCAGGATGCTGGGCAGTAACATCCACGCCTGAAAGGAGCGGTTCTCACTCTGCGCGTGCATCAGCGTCATCTTGAAGTCGCTGGTGACCCCGGACCAAGTGCAGTCGCTGCAGAGTAGTGGCCAAAGCCCAATTAGGAAGCCTCAAAGGGAGAAGGCACGAGAGAAATTGGAGACATTTCTTATAGTACTGAGAAGTAAAGACCAAACAATGCTTTTGCCATTTACTAAAATATTTGTACAGAGAAAGAAGTGAAGAGAACATTTTTCAGTAAGAAGCCAGATAACGACGATGTCACCTTGGGTCCTAGCACATCATTTTGTAAGTCCTTCTATGTGTGTACAATCCCTTACTTTTCTAAAGATTGCTTCTTTTACTCAAAGGTTAACCAGCATATATTAGACACACACATATAATATTTATCTATATATTTTATCATTTATGTGTTATTAATATATAATATATTATGAATACTATATTGTATTTTTATATCATATGGTATTATTTATAAACTCACCTATAGATTTTTATTTTTTAAACTTATAGGCTAGATTGTATATTTATATATACTTTTATGCATTATATGTAAGTATAAACAAAGTTTGAACATTCTGTCTTTTATAAATAATTTTTTCAAAGTTGTGTTGCAAAGTAGAGGGGGTCAAATAAGTGAGATGGTAATTGGAAGAGAATTGAGGGCAATGAACTTTCTCTGAAGCTAGAATAAATTGGATTTTACCAATGTGACCAAATTTCTTCCATTTAAAAAAATCGCCAGCAGAAAGAAAAAAGATGTGCTAAAAAAGTTATGAGCTTTTTTCAAAATGCCTACTTAAATATCCAGTTTGAGTAATGCCTAAACTTCTAGATAAGCACAAATCTACCATTGTGTGCTCCTAGAGCTTGAACGATGGATAGATTTTAAATTCTCTGAAGACAGAACCAAGTCTGTCTTACTTATCAAAGTATTCTCAGCAATGGTACATAGCAGTTGCTTAGCAAATATTTTCGAAAGAATAAATAAACAAATAATATAATTAAAGAGGTACAAAATGTGTAAACTATAAAGACTGAAAACCTGACAGCAAAACTACTTAATATTGTAATCCCAAAATGTGCATTGAATTAAAAATTACTGGACAAAGTAGAAAAAAGATCATCCAATGAAGTTGAAGTGTGATCAATAGTATAATTCATAAAATTGTCTTCCTCAGAAGACCAGTTAAGAACATAGGGAGAAGAATCATTGGCAAAAGGTTTTATAAAATAAGTATTTTGTAAGTTATTTTTTTCATAAAACAAATGACTAATTACCAACTGATATTATTGTAAATATTGTTTTATTTCCTCCCTACTTTACATGTTTAATTACACTGCAAGATAAACAAAAGCAGGAACTATGAACCCCATGACAGTGAACTCCTAATTGTTTCCCAAAATCTATATGCCCCTTCTTCCACTCGATAAAATTTTTTGCTCAAACTGCTAGGAGATACTCTAGATTTCCAGTTTTCTAGTGAGTACCTAAATTCTCTTCATCTCGTATATGGGAAAGTGATGCAAGAAATGGTGCAAGGAAGGTCTATTAAAAGTCTAGGGTTCCTACCCCACTGCTCCTGACCCATTGTGCACTTTTGCCCCCTTCCTTTAGCTGTAATGCCAGTGGACACAGCAATCCTTGACCCAAGGGAAGCCAATGTATCAGTTTTTATTGCAACAGTACTGACTATCACAATTTAATAGACTTAAGCAACACAAATTTATCACCTTACAGGGCCAAGGTTAGAAATCTAAAACCAGTTTCACTGAGCGAAAATCAGGCTATCAGCAGGGTGGTCCATCCTGGGTTCTGCAGGGAAAATCCATTGCTTTACCTTTCTCAGGCCACAGTGGCAACCTCCTTTTCTTGGTTCGTGGTCCTTCGCTCCACATGTTCCCTTCCAATGTCTTCCTCAGTCACTGATCACTGCTTCCGCTGTCTTATTGCCATTTCTGACTTTTATCTTCCCCTTTTCCTCCTGCTTATAGGGAGTCTGCTACTTACATTCAGCTCGACTGAATAATTCAAGGTAATGTCATTTTAAGATCCTCACTATGTCTGCAAAATTCCTTTTGCCATTTAAAGTATCATATTACTGGGCTCCAGGGAGGCAGACGTGAACATCCTTGCAGGAGGGCATCGTCTGAAGTGCCACAGCAGCAGCAGCCTAAGCCCTGACTGCTCCCCTCAGCAGAGCCACTCACAACATACGAACACTCATCTTGTCACTAGAGGTGCTGAGAAAAAGACACATTTTTTGTTCTGTAAACCACTGAATTTGGCAAGAGTGTGATGCTTACTTTGTAGATCACAACATCTAACCTCTCCTAGTATATCCCTCTTGCAGTTTTGCAAACCACAGCATAGAATTAAAAAATAAAATTAATATAACATTAATACAAATTTTTAATATGTTATTCTTTATGTGCAAGCCATTAAACTACAAAAATATAGCATTTACTCTGTGTTAATCTTTAACTTATTCTGTTTATTTTCTGAATGAGTCTTTTTTTTTTTTTTTAAAGAAAGTCACCTTAGATATAAATGTAAAGTGAGGTTGTGGTCCTGGATAAGTGTCAGAATTGATGATCTTGACCCTTGGGTTCCAGATGGATCATTAAAAAAAAATCTGCCAGTTATTCTTTAATTTCATACTGTGCACTCCATCTGTTTTGCTAACTTGCTTTGGTGAGGGCCTCAGGTCAGGCTTACGCTCCACTATTTCACAGGTACAAGACTTGACTGACACACACACATATTATTTAAACGCATGCAGTTTGTATATCTATTAGAAGACTTCAAGGACAGAATATAAGAAAGGAAAATAAGAAATATATTCAAATCTATCCTACGTAGCCTAGGAAGCAAAAACAAACAAAAAGCTACCCAGAATAAGAAGTCCTATATTTTGGGGGCAAGCATTCAGATGGTGTTTGGTCCTTCATTTTATATTTAGATGAACTTTAGCTTGAAAGCTACTGTTTTTATAACAAAATTTTTAACAAGCCCATAGCCCAAATATCCTGGTAATGGCATCTGGAGTTATTAATGCAGTCTCTAGTAAACAATCAGAACTAGATGTGTGACTCTAATTCAGTGAGTCACTTCAGGATCTCTTTCAAAATTGAGTTATGCAACAAAATCTTTATTTTGAAAGTTGAAAGTAAATTTCCAAAAATATATGTGCACTTATTTTTATGAACAAGAACAAATATTAAGATAAAAGTCAAAGACAGTGTTTCCATTCTAGACAGTGAGGTCTTGAATTTCCTATGTCCTGCACAATTCTTCAGATTCCCTCCCTGAATGTATGTTGGACTAGTGATCTCAGCGAGAAATTGTATGAGTAAATCCATGTTGTTCATTATGGTGATGAATAAATCATAACATAACAGATTAAGAAACTGGCACATTTCTACATGCTCTGTACAGTAGAGCAATATCTACAGGTCCTGACTGTTTGATTCCTGATTTCAAACATAAGGTTGAAGTCCACTTGGTATGTATTAGAACAGTCAGAATCCAAACACCTGTCCAAAGTAGAAGTCCCACACCTTCCTTCCACTAATCTAGAATATGCTTTTCTAAAAGGACTATCCAAAGACAACACCAGTATGATTATATTTTTTGCCACTTTTTCTCTTTTCCTAAAACATTCCTCTTTCAATGTCTGTCTTCAACTCACACATGTTTAGAGAATTATTTAAAGTGCAAAATCTATTTTATTGAACAAAGGAAGTCTTTAGGTATAAAATATATTTGGAAAGGAAATCTTTTCGTACAAAATATACTCAGGCCAAGAGAGTGACGGGTACAGTAGGGAATGCAATCACTAGCAAGGCTTTGTCTGCTAACGAAATTCAGCAGTGACATTTATTACACAGAAGTGCTGTGAGATGAATGAGAAGGCAAGAATAGGTACAAAATGGTATTGACTAAAAGGTGATATGTTGGCTCAGGTCAAAAGGGGCCCATCTGAACCCTTCACCCTGGGATGCGTGGTTCTGTTGCTCACATAAATATGTAGCCTGAGGGTAGAATAATGCCTGGTCTTGGAGCTTACATGATGCACAGCATGAAAGGGAGTATCAGGCAGTGCCACACCCTTGGCACAAATATTGACGACTTCATAGGAGTACGCCCTGAAGTGGTAGTAATCCTAGGGCCTCAAACAATTTTGTTGACTAAGATCATCCATTAAAATGCCAATGAAGAACAGCATGGGCTCTGAGGTCAGTAGAAAAACTCTTCACAAACTCAAAAGAGATAAACCCAAGTATCTGTCCAAGGACTTCTGAAAGTAAGAAGATGAGAGATTTAGAAGAACTTGTCATCAAAGATGGCAAATTGAGGTAAAAACTGGCGGCACATTTATTACCACTAAAGAAAAGTTTGGAAACGGGGAATAAGCAGTGCAACAAAAAAGAGAATCTAAGGGCTAATGGCAGTAGTAAGAATGATTTGGCTCGTGGTTTGAAAGACAATAGCGCAAGGTAGGGGCACTTACACCTTAAATGATGGTATCATTCCGTTAAGACAATGTCAGAGAAATTAAATCACTGAAATATTCAGAAGTCAACAATCTCTCTGATTTAAATATTATTGGTGAAAACTTCCAATTTAAGAACATGATAAATAACAAAGAAATAATCATCAAAATTTTCTGAAAGCCAAGATAAATTTCAACGAAGTAGTGGTGTTGTATGTAGAAAATGCTATTAGAGATTTAGCATATAGCAAAAAGTAAAGGATTTGAGCACACAAAAATTTTCATTTCTTTGAATTAAAGCAGGAACTGCTTTCTTGCTAGAAATCTTATATCTTGAGCATTTTCCAAGATGCAGTCTTGTTGGATTAACTGGATCATGATGAACAATTTCAATCTTTCAATTTCAATCTTAGACTGGATAGTCTAAAATTCAGGTGTTCTAGGCAGCAAAGGCTTGAATACTAATGAATGCAATGAGTTTTATGTACTATTGTGTGTGCAATCAGAACTTCAGCTATGATATTCATTTAGTCTAGTTAGGTGTGGTACCAAGAGTCTTGATTTACAATCCTCATGTTTCCTATTGACTTCAAATAGATTTTGAAGCAGTTATTCCTGATTCTCTCCTTTCTGGACACACATTAAGCTGTTGAGTGCAGCAGTCACCCTCCATTCCCTCCATCCCTCCCAGAGCTGTGACACTGGTCCTGGGTACCATGTTTCGTCAACATAGGGCCTTTTGCATGCTGGGTAAGCTATCTTCCTCTGAGCCACACTCCCAGTCTCCTAACCCACTTTTTGATAGCAAAGTATAGTTTGGAAATAGAATCAGTAACAATACAATCAAGAGGGATTTCCTCATGCATTATTTTCCCATCTCACTCACAATGGTAGACTTTCTACACTTTCTCAGTTACCCCAGTTCTGACATCAAATCCTCCTACCTCCATAAGGCCACTTATTAAAGTGCAATTCTTTGCATTGTTCAAGTAAGGAAATTTTAATTTCTTCCAAACCACTCTCAGCAAGATGTTGTGATTTGACGGCAGCAGCAAATACTCTGTGTTTGACGCTGAAATTCAGTGGGGCCACACAGGAAGGTCAAAGGAACACAGGCCATTAAGTTGGGAGGGGGGACTCAGCCTGAACTCTGTACTCACTAGCAGCAGGATTTCATGGGCGAATCATTCCACATTTTCCCTCCACTACTTCCTCCCTCAAGTAGGGATCTAAATACCTGCTAGGCCCACTTCAAATTGCAAGGTGCAAATATATCCCTCTCCTAGAAGATGTGAAGTGCCATAAAACTTCAGTTATGATAATTCCAAATGCATAATAATGTGTCCTTAAAAACATTCTCTAGGTCAGTTGTCTTTTCTTTATAACCCTCTCTCCTCGATATGTAGGGTTTTTTCTGTCATGTTTGCTGGCCTGTGACTGGCAAGCAATTACAATGAGTAATTCCATTTTAGGAGAAGATAATAAAACGTGATATCGTAACTACCCACAGAGCCTCAAAAGTATTTATGTTTCCTCTAATAACCTGGTGTGATGCTGTTAATCTTGACAGAGCCTGCCTGGCAGGTGCTGGGGAGCTGAATCTTCATATTCTCTGACTGTTTGCTGACTCTTCCACAGGGAAGACTCTAAACTATTAAAATGCAATGGCCCTGCTCTATTTTTAATTACATTTCATTTATTAGAGGAACAAGCAGATGCATATCAAATATTGGGAACTGGCTTTCCACTGCTACCTCAGTGAAGGCCTAGAACATTTTATAATACAAAATGGGTCATGTGGAGCTTTTTCTCCACCAAACAAAGTTAAAACACAATTTAAAGGAGTTTAGAAATGTATCATTCCTAGAGAAACCTAATTCTTCATTGATAACTTCCCCTTGGATCCAGTTATCTTTTTTGGTCTAAAACTCATCCCTATAAACTTTAAATAAATAAGTAGGCTCTACCAGGATGGAAATTTCACATTTCTCTCTTTCATATCAAGTAGAATCACCATGAAATAAACGAGTATTGTCTAATATATACTATTTCCTTTAATAAAATCCTGCAAATTATAAGGTATCGCTAAACATCATTCTCAGCCCTGAAGAAAATAGCGTGTTCTTTGGTTGACCAAATCAATCCAGTTCCTTTCAATGCATGCCACTATAAAAGCTGTAATTTCAAGCATTATTGTGTGTAAATAGAATTTTAAAATGCCTTCTATTTTATGTATAAAAAAGGCATATGCCATGGAAGAAGAACAGGGTTTAACATTTATCATAAAGTTGTTTCCCAAATCCATTGTGAGCCAAGTCTATATTTTGGGTAAATGGTTGTTATCATTGATCACTTAGAGCAACTAGAACACAGTAGAATGTGAAATGCAGATTGTTCTTTTTTTCTTTTCTTTTCTATTTTGAGAGTTCGTTTGCGCTATTGTTTCCAAAATTGTGTAGGACTAATGTGTAGGACCAAGAGCTCAGATGCAAAGAGGGCAAACAGTTAAGCAAAGTATTGAAGAAAGGGCAGGTAGGAGAGCATGGTTTTACTTTTATTTTGTTAAATATTAAATTACACTGCAGTAAATATTTTGGCTCCTCTTTGATTTCTACGAACTTGCATTTTTAAAAAATGAAGAATCAATGACACCTCATACTAAATTGAGTTGGGTCTTGTGTAAGAAATAAGCAATGCATAGCCTATATTGTTATTGTTTTGGGCGCTCTGCTATTGTTATTTATTTGTCTCTTTTATTTCTTGCTTTCTTGTGTTTTATTTTGTTTTGTTTTGTCTTTCCCTCTAATACAGAAAGGATAGATATACATGTATGGGCTTACACATTTCTAGAACTTCTCCTAAAGAGTTTACAAGAATTGATTTTATTATATGTGATGGTATGAACAGCTACTTTGATGAAAACAAAACATTATGGAAGCCATTGCTGACTTCATATCATCTTGTTTTGAAGCCCAATAATGCTTTTATTCTTCGTTTTGACTGGTTTTAGTCTCTTTTCTATTACTTGATTTCAATATGGATGAAGGCATGGACAGCTATTTTGAAGAAAACAAGAGACATTATGGTAGCCATTGTTGATTCCCTATTGTCTGGTTTTGAAAGCCTGTAATGCTTTCACTCTTTTGTTTCAATTGGTTTTATACTATTTTGTTTTGTTTGAATTTATTGTGTGTTAGGGTACCGACAACTATTTTGAAGAAAACAAGAGAGATTAAGGTAGGCATGGTTGATTTCTTGTTGTCTTGTTTTGAAGTCCTGGGTTGCTTACATTATTCTGTTTCAATCTGCTTTGTCCTGTTTTGTTTTGTTTTGTTTTATTCTCTTTAAAATAAATTTTAAAAAGAAATAAGCAATGCTTATAAAGAATTTAATTCTGTTTTTGAAACTTTAGAAAAATTGAAAAAAGTTTATTAAAAATGCTCAAATTTTTATTTCTTTAGATCTGATTTTCTCTAGACTTTGAGGAAATGTGTTTTTTTTTTTTCGTTTGTCTAGTTCACTATCTTCCAATTGTTAAGGAAGGCAGCAAATGGTAAAAAGTTGAAATAAACAGAGAAAAAAAGGCCAAAAATGTTTAGCATAAATTATAATCATTTGAAATGAATTACTAAATATGTTTAAGAATTAATTAATGCTTCCAATGAATATGTGTAAAATAATGCGCAATGTTGTGTTAGTCTTTGGTTACATAATAGGTTAGAAATCAGAGTCTTGCCAACTTTGAAGTTTATAGATTTGTAGAACATAAACATAACATAAAGTAATTACATTTTTATATGTGTATACAAAGAATAATAATGAACTACTGTAATTATACCAGATTGAGTGGAATGGATAGAGGAGTGTTAAAGAGTGACTGAGAAATGTATTTAATGTAAGTCCTAAAGAATAAATAGAGCTTGCCCATGTGCAGGATGTTGGATAGTGCATTCCAGGGAGAGAGATGACCCACTGTGGAAGTATTGAGTGGGTAAAGAATATAGTGTCCTGCAAATGAAAGAAGCCAACACACCCACATTAGGTGAGGCTGGAGAAGTAGTCAGAGGTTGTGTGGCTCACACGAGGTTCTAAGGCTCACATTTAGGACTTGCAACCCTGAGGGGACAAGAGAAAGGCATTTGAGGGAAGCAATGATTAATTTAACTTTTATAAAGTCTACCCTGGATTCATATAGTATGTAGAAGGAAAACAGGATACTTTTATAGAACTCCGTCAATGAACAGCAAATTTCTCTCATTCTGTAAGTATAAGGGGATATTTTTGCAAAGATATACGAACTTTGATATTATCATACCTGCCTTCCTCACCTATACAAGGTGATGGTGGCTTATGCAGGGATGTTCATGGAAAGCACAGATAAACATATGGATTGGAAATATAGTAATCAAACTGCAAAGTAAGATTTAGTGGTTGTTTTATGATTACAGGTTAAAAGAATGGAAGGAGTCAAGAATATTCTAGATTTTGCTCTGACAGCTCAAGTGCTATTTGAACATCATAGAACAGGAGCTAGTTTAGAGTAGTGTGTGTGTGTGTGTGTGTGTGTGTGTGTGTGTGTGTGTGTTTATGCCTGTGATTAAAACAAAAGAAATGAAGACATTCCCTGTCCCTCATGGAATTAGTTAAGTGTTTGGAACCAAATTCCATAACCAAAATTGAGGCTACCTAAAAACAAAATGCTATAATAATGACTTAATAATAAAAACTCTGGAAAAATAGTGTCAGTGTGAGCAGAAGTAGTATGAAAAGGATCATGAGAATTATGTCCTTTGAACTGTGCCTGGGTCCAACATGAGGCTTTGGTATGGTAGAATAAGGAAGAGACAGCAGGTAGTTATGATTAACTGAAGTACAGGCTTCTTGGGGAAGAGAAAGTATCTAAGAATAAGCAGGTGTGCTAGATTCTGGAAGGCTTTGAAAGCCTGGTAAAGCAGCCTACATTTGACATGGTAGATAATATAAAAGTGTGGTGGAAAGAAATTAGACGTTCCTACTAATCATAGTAAGTGATAGGCAGGAATCAAACTGGAAGGTCAGGATAAAGGCAAAAATGTAAATAGAGACAGGATTCAAGGTACAAAGTGACAACATCTGTGAACTAAGAATATATTAGTGGAAAAGGTAAGGGAGAATGTTTATTTTTAAAATATATTTTGAGGTTCTATAAATAACCAGAATAAATACAGAATTAAGATAATGAGCATGCATTCACCAATTGCCCATCTTTATCAAGTCTTACTAATATATTTTGTTTGCATCAGACCTGATTTTTTCCAAAACATTTATCACCAGCATTCCCTGTTGACCTTCTAAAGAGGGGTATTAGTGTATTTTATGTTGCTATAATAAAATACTTGAAGCTTTGTACTTTATGAAAAAGATGGCTCTTAAGTTCACAGATTTGAAGGCAGATGCTTCAAACACCATTGGGCCAGCTCTTGTGAGGGCCCCTTTGGGTGTATCAAAGAGCGGGTGGCAGGTGGCATCATCACAGGATCACACTCAAGAGGGAGACATCAGACAGAAAGCAGGAAGCTAGAGGGTAGGAAGTGGCCTGTCTTATCCTCTAACAACAAACCACTCTACAGGGAAGTAACCAGGATAACTACACCAGTCCCTTCTAAGGGCAGCACCCACAGTGACCTGCTATGAGGTCACACTTCTGACATCACCACAGTGGAGACCAAGCATCCCACGTATAAACCTTTGGGGACGACATATCCAAACTATAGTGTAAGGTCGTTCATACTGTAAGCCAAGCGCTTATTCATGCTTGTTAATTTACCACATATTTAAATTCAAGCCTTACAATTTATCATTTTGCTGGTTGTTATATTTTATACAAATGTTAGCAAACATTTATTCTACACTATCCTTTTCACTTAACTCAGTATATCTAATATTTAGATATGTTCTTTTTAAATACTGTGTATCTTTGTTATAAATACCGAATAATGTGATTTGGTGCATATTCTTCCATCACGGGCATTTGGAATGCTTTTAGTTTTAGCTGTTAAAAGCAATGTCTCAACAAACATTCTTGCATCTTCTTATGCACTAAACACTATTACTTTCCCTATGCATAGCTCAAGAATTACAACTTAATGATTACATGGTTATATGGTAAAAGCATCTTCACGTTTATTAATGATTATTAGTTTATGCTTCAAAACAATGGCTTTGCAACAGCTGCCTTGCATCTTGATATCTAAACCAATATCTGGTTCTGTAGATTTTTGCTAACCTAACAGACACTAAATGGCTGTTAATTGCAAGTTTTACTTTTGGTCCATTATCACGAGGCTATAGGCCATAGTTTCTCTACTGGGTTTCCTGTTTTTAAAATTATTAAGATGTTTCTGTATATTTATATTGTGTTGTTCGTCATTGTAAGGATTGTAGGGAATCCCGAATAACCAATCTGTGCTTCATGTACATTAGAAAAATTACTCCCATTCTGAAGGGTTTTTTTTCCCCTTCAATCTAATGGTATTTTTTGTTGAGCATGTAAAGTAAATGTGGTTAAGTATATATACAGTTTATTGTTTGCACTATTCTTAATCTTATTTAAGAAAGCTTGTCTTACCTAAAAGTTTTCAATTACATTTATCTACACATTCAGAATCTTAATTTACCAGTGTGCTGTGAAAGAAACATCTGATTTTATTTTTTTATTTTTTAATTTTTCTATCAATATGTATAAAACAGTACATTTTCCTTTATTTATATTGCCAACTCTGCTAAATATTGAATTCTATTTGTGCAGGTTTGTATATGATCATTTATTTTGTGACATTGGTGTAAGTTTTATCAGTTTTCCAGTTCTAACTTTTATAATCTAAATCTCTAAATCTAAGTAGTATCCTTACTTTATTAACCGAAATTTTCTAAATATGTTCTATTTCTTCTTTCATATTAAATTTAGGGTAATATTTTCTAATTTCATAATGAAAGCCCATTGGTTAATGCAGTGACATCCTATTTATATGTTAATTTGAAGAAAATTGGCATTCTGCAATGTGATAATACTGACATTTTCGGATCCATGAACAAGTACAGATTTTTCCATATTTAAGGCTTTTTCTATCATCCATCATTATTTTGAATTTTATTCTCAAAGGTCACGTTTATTCCTGGAAAATTTACACATTTTATTACTATTGTGAGAGAAAGATTTTCTCACCTATGTTCTCTAATTAATTTTGCCATTGATGTAGTTTTATGATTGTCATGTTAGGTTTTTGTATATTTAATTTTTGATACTTTTCATTAGTACATGTTGTCTGTACCTGATGTTTACATTCGTCTTAGGGGTTAGGTACATGTGTATAACATCTAGATGCTTTTATGTTCTCCTTCCTCTCCCCACTCAGCTCCCTCCCTCTATCTCTAAATTCCCTGTCCCCATTTGCCTTACCGTTGGTATTTTTAGTTCATGTTTAGGACATTTAATGTGTACATTCAAGGGGTGTATTTGGCATAAGTATCTGACACATTTGAATCTTTTTACTTCTGACACATTTGAATCTCTTTACTTCCACCTCCCCTAGTCCTCTGTTCCCTGGATCCCTCCCCATTTGCAAAAGGTCTATCTCCCTATTTTCTTCTATCACCTGTTTTTCTCTTTATTTGTTCTTTGTCTCACTCAGATGAGAGATATCATACAGTGTTCAAGCTTGTGTGTCTAATTTATTTCACTTAAATTCATAATAGCTAAGTTCTTGAAAGCAGCCTGTATGGCCACCAATGGATTAAGAAAATATGCTCTCTATACAGCATGGATTATTAATTGGCTACCAAGAAGGATAAATTTGAGGCATTTTTATGTTTAATTTTTATTCCAAAACTTAAATCCAAATCCTAGAAACTTACTATTAAGTACAACTTTCTATTAAGTTTGAACAGTATAAAAACTTATTGGATAATCTATGTAAATAACCATATTATTTGCACATGAGAACCATTATAACTCTTTCTTACCAACTACATTTTATATTTGAATATAATATGTTAATAGTTTCTGTATTTAATAGCTCACTGCTTGCTCATCACATGGTTATACTGGGCTTATTTCTACTGCCTCACTTTATGTTTTCTTAGATGATTTTATCTCTCTCTTTGTGGTAGGAAGACTCTAAGATGTCCCCAGTGATGTACCCTTTTATACTTATCTCTGTGTGTAACTGCTTCCCCTCGGTTCTCTCCTAAGGAGCAGTCCTGGCAGAAGTCACACTCCCTTCTGCACTGCTCACTTAGAGGGGAGCCAGCAGCCATAACGGGGAACAGCCTCGTGCAGACACCCAGCTGGGTGAGCAAGCTTAATAGCTGGGGTCCTGAAGCTACCACTGTCAGGCAAGCAAGCCTAAGACCAGAGTCTCAAAAGCACAAATGACAGTCAAGTTTATTGGCATGAAAATAGTTGGAATAATGATCTTAGAGTTCGGACTGGGCAGGAAAGAAAATAATGACAGAATGTTACAGATAGCTAAAGTTTAAAAGGGCCTTTGAGGCGCTAAGTGAGATGGAATAATAAAAGCAATCCTCATACAA